>LPNX010618000.1:516811-583553 GCA_001517045.1 Pseudotsuga menziesii | reverse complement strand
ACAAGCCTCACTTTGTGCTTGTCAAGTGAGCCATCTGATCTGTATTTGTTCTTGTACACCCACTTGCAACCAATTGGTTTGGTTCCAACTGGAGGGTCAACCCGCTTCCAAGTTCCATTCTTTATGAGTGCATCATACTCATTCTGCATAGCTTCTTTCCACTTAGCTCGAGTAGAAGCTTCTTCAAAGGAAGTTGGTTCAAAGTTAGCAGATAAATTAAATTCACAATCAAATGATACATCCATGTCATCACCTGAATTATCTGCTCCTCCTCCATCTTCATGTCTTTTTGAACTTCTCGTTCCCGTCTTTCCAACTTCATCTGGATGAACACTTTCAAGTGTCTTTGTGGCCCATTTAGGAATCTTCCCTGATGGTCCTGGTTGATCAGCTGGTGGTGCTTCATCATTGATTGAGAGTCTTTCAATTCTCTCAATCACATCATCCAGTTGAACCTCTTGTTCAAGTGAAGTAGCAGGAACTTCTTCATGCGGGGGAGTTGGTGCTTCATATGGAAATTCCAAAGGTTGATCCAAAATAGGGATCCCCCCTTCAAGATTTGGAATTTCATATTCATTTTCAGAATATGTCTTTGGATGAGGGTAATTTTCCAAATGATCAAGCTGTCTCTCAATGGACTGGTCATTTTTATTAGTTTCAAGAAAAATGACATCTCTGGAAATAAAAAATTTCTTGTTTACCTCATCATACAAACGGTATGCCTTGGAGTATTCTTCATACCCCAGGAAAATGCATCTTCTGCTTCGAGCACCAAGCTTGTTTCTTTGCTCCTTCGGAATCAAGGCATAACAGGTGGAACCAAAAACTCTGAGATGCCTGACTGAAGGGAGATGGCCAAACCACATTTCATGTGGAGTCTTGTCATTAAGAGCATTTGAGGGACTTCTATTTCTCAAATATGCTGCACATTTTACTGCATCACCCCAAAACATTAGTTTTACATTCTTGAAAAACATCATTGAGCAAACCATATTCATTATGGTTCTATTCATTCTTTCTGCTACACCGTTTTGTTGAGGATTGTAGGGAACTGTAGTCTGATGTGCAATTCCACGTTGGCGAAGATAATTTTCAAAAGCATTTGAAGTGTATTCTTTCCCATTATCAGTACGAAGTGTACCAATTTTTTATTGTGCTTGTTTTTCAATCAATGCATGAAAGTCTTTGAATGTTTGAAATGCTTCTGATTTTGTCTTTAAACAGTAAATCCAACACATTCTTGGGTAGTCATCAACAAATGTCATAAAATACTTATTCCCATTTGCTAAAGGAGTTGGCATTGGGCCACACAAATCAGAATGTACTAATTCTAATTTCCTACTTGCTTTGAAATTAGATTCATGGAATGGCAGCTTACTATGTTTCCCTAATATACATGCATCGCATTTATTCTTCTCTTTAGGAATGGTGGGAAAGCCAAATACACCATTCTTTTTCAACAAGCGAAGACTGTTATAATTTAGATGACCAAATCTTGCATGCCACAATGATCTAGATGACATATTACCTTCTCCATGCTGAGAGAGGTAGGAATAGTTTTGAAATCTTACGGATGAACCCTTGACCTTCAGCAGCTTCCCATCTTCATATCCAGTCATGATGACTTGGTTGTCAGAGGACTTTCTTATTTCAACAATTCCATCAAACATGTGGATGGAATGGCCTTGCTGTCGAATCTCCACCAAGGACAGCAGGCTTCTCTGCAACTCTGGAAGATAGAGAACGTTCTTCAACAAGAAATCAGGGAATCCAGGCATCTTCAGTCGAATGGTGCCCATTCCCTTTGGTTTAATACTTGACTTATCTGCAAAGTAAACTATGCCATCTATTGTTTCATTCAGTTCTTCAAAACAGTCTTTTATAAATGTCATGTGTGATGTTGCACCAATATCAAGCAGCTAACAATCTTTTTAAGATGAAAGAGAAGTCATTTCATTAAATCCAAGATTACAATGTGCAACAATACAAGAATCAGAAAACTTACTAGCATCTTGGTCATCTTTCTTCTGGTTATGCTTGTCTTTGATGGAGTCCCATGAATCCCAACACTGATCTAATGTGTGCCCAGTCTTTCCACAATGCTTGCACTTTGATCTTTTTCTGGAGTTGATTATGCCCCCTCTGCTTCTCTTGCTGCAATCTCCCTTGGAAGGGTCTTTGGATTGGTCTTTGCCAGCTAGGGCAGCACCAATACTAGATGCCAAAGAGTGCATCTTTACAACTGTTAGTGTAATTTACAATAATGAACTTGATATGACAAAGAGAAATAGAAAAAAATAATAACGTTGCAGGTCTACAGTCTCTGCCAAGGTGAATACAATGCAAGCTTCAGGTGAGCATACACAGGCTTCTTCAATATACAAAATATATTAGTCACTATGCAATATATCAGTCTCAGTATCACAATGCAATATATCAGTCTCAGTATTCAGAATTTACACAGGCTCTCTTGATTTCGTAGGTAGCTCCATAGGTTCAGTAGCATTTCAGGAAGTAGACATCAACATGTATACACCAGCAATCATAGAAAAGTTTCCAGACTCCAAGCAGTATATATACCATTCAGCATCAGTCAGCATATATATATTCTTCAATATATCAGTCTGTCTTCAAGTGCCAAATGTCAACAAAGAAGAGCCCTATTCTTGGTATGTTCAACTAAACAAAAGACGTGGGTTCAATGTGAGATGAGTGGGTACATGGGTGCTATCATGAAGTCAAGCCAAAATTCTTCTTGTTTTATATCAGGCCTTATTTTCTTACCATACCAGCGATGGTGCAATCCGAAAAGCTGCTCAGGATTTTTCTCCAAATACAAATGTCAAGTGGGATGTATATAGTACAAAATTTTAAAATGAATAGACGCTATTTTCGTAACTGCAGATAACTTCCACTGCACTTCTGCATTCTAGTGCTTCAATCACATCAATCCTTCAGTATTGACTAACAGGTCGATACTATGCATTATGAAATAATACATACCAGATATCAAAATATCAAGCCAACTCTACCACTCACGCTCAGAATAGTAATGACAACTGTTATATGGCACCACCTAATAATGTAGACCATACTTAACATGCACGACTCATCAACGATCATGGCTCAGCAAGAGTACTTCGCAATCTTCACAGTGCAGTATTCAATCTCCAACGCAGGCTCTTAGGCTCTTCACGCAGGTAGTCACAAGAATGAATTCATACATTAAAAAATTGGGATAAAGACGACCCATTCAGTTCATGCCCAGTAAACTTCAGCGTCACAGCAAACTCACGCAGAAAAAATAGGGCAAGAATAGGGTTTATGCGTTTACCTCCACGCAAAGGAATGATGCCAAAATTCTTTCACAAAGAAACTCTTTCACACAGCAACATATATGTTTGCAAACCTGCTGATCATATTCATGTCTCAATACTCTAGAAAACGTTGTAAATACAGCGAAGGCAGCAGTCCTTCACGCAGCATAGGAGGCGCACCATCAAATCCTTGTATGAAGTCGCAGCCCTATATTATCTCTCTAGCGCACAGTTTCAAAACAATCACAGGTCGCAGCTTATCAGCACTCCACGCTCTCCCAACTCCAACACAGCCTTCAACGCAATAATACTAAATAATAATAATATTGTTTCTATGCTGCTGCTGCAACATCCAGAGCCCAGAGATCGTCGAAGCTCCAAACTCTGGTTCTAAGACAACGGGGCGAGAAAGGAAACCCTAATAAATAGTAAGTGGCATATAGATCATTTGATCATGTGATCTAATCATGGTCATACCATATCCGAAGTTAAAAGTCAGATGGAGGTCTGAGGGTTGGAGTCGAGTCAGCCATGGCGGATAAGAGATGAGGCTGCAGCACTGCAATATGACTTGAATTGGAGAATATGAAAGCATATAAAGAATGAAAGGTCGGGGACTGTGACAGCCATGTGAGATAGAACTGCAAGACAAAATTGGTGCCTCAGAAAGTTGTTTGAAAAGTTAAACGGCACGCAGGCAGAGACAACATAGGCCAGACATTCTTGCTGAGACTCAACACTCGAGACTGTGGCCGAGAGACAACCAGCAACAATTTCACGGTCTCTTCATAAAAACACAGACATATATCACAGCATTCTCCATGCAAGGTTCTAGGGTAGAAATTAGGGTTTCTAACACACAGTCATTCCTCAACGCAATTTGGAACTGTAACGAATACATTTAGGCTGGCAGGAGAAACGGCCATGAATGCACGCAGGGGCAGACTGACTAAGCAGGCAGACTGAAAGAGCAGACTGGAAACAGGAAGGAGTTATGGCAGCGCTCTAATACCACTTGTTGGTAATAAATCCCGATTCAATTCTATTCATGGCTAAAACATTAATTTATACACTACAATGAGAACCAGCCTTTTCACCTTCCCATGCAACTATTCAAATTCCTATTTATTTATTTATTTACAATAATCCTAACGGATTATATTCTAACAATATCAAATGGTCAATTCGTCAAATTCCATTCAAAATTCATTAAGTTATCCATATCCTTCTCTAGTAAGTTTAGGTTTTGTTTATGTTTTGTTTATCTAATTGAATTTATGTTATTTATCCATGTGAATGTGAATAACAATGTATTCAATTTTGCATGACCTCGATTCATGATAGAGTTCAGATGCATAAGATATTGCAACAGTTGCAAAACATCCCAATCTCTTGCCATGACCAAGATACCGCAAGCAGTTGGTAGATGAAAATGGATAGCCTCTTTACCCTATCAATTGTAACATGCCATCTTCTAACCACAATCTTGGGTCATCGATGATAATTCATCGTGATCTATATCTATTTTTATCACGCCCAAGTATTCTGTGGTTATTCAAAATGTTAAGGGTTGAAGGAGAACCCTCGTCGTGTCACAGTCACCCATTATACGAATGATTGACTAGCCAATGATGATGGTCTAATACCTCTTAATGTAGTGAAAAATCCAATATGTGATATAGAAAAGACATAGGAACACTTCCCTATGTTCATTTGTTGAAACGTTAGAATCCAAACAACTATGTTTCATCCTAAATTAGCAAACCCCTTTACTTATGTTCAGTCAACTGAAAGTTCTAGTTATCCAAAGTATGATATCAATACCACCCAAAACATCTCTACTAAGATATCCACAAAACAATTGCATGAGTTGAGAGCAAAAATGTCCAAGTACACACCAAGGTCGGTCCAATTGTTGGAGGGTAGCGATGAATTCTCTCTTCCCATGCATTTGCAAAGTAAATTCCAAACTTTTTACAACCACACTTTGTATGGCACTTAGACATCTTCTATTCATGTGCCCAATGTTGGAACCGAAGTCTCATTTTTTGGCAATAATTTTATGATTTCCAAATCTAAGATAGATATTGCAAATCTTGGGTTGTTTATCCATTCACATGTACTCATTCTTCCCAAACAGCAAGTATCACTTATGCCATTTGTCGGTATGATTACTTGAATATTGTTAAATACAACCATAGCATTTCCATGTATAATATGTGCTTGAATGGTTATGCTTTTGAAAACTTTAGCAGGAATAACCTGTTGTGTATCAATGGTCATCCATGCACTTATGAGAACATTGTAGGGTTCATAAATGGTTATAGGTGCTCTTTATTTTATGAAAATTGTTCATGTGAGGAACAATCCAATGACCAGAAGTTCTTTATGAAAAGGAAAGCCTCCATATTTGTTGTTGTGCATGCAATACAAAGTTTGTCTCTTAGTGATGAGTTGTTAATAGACTATAACTTTCGTAGAACACCAATCATTCATCAAAGACGCCTTGCATTGGGACCTTTATACGTCCCCTTGGGGAATAAGACAAAAATCATTGACTAATTATTATTTATCATTTTCAATGGGATTAATGTAAATGTATTGTGCAATTTGAACTTTTGTTTTATAAATTGCTTGTGGTTATCCATTTACTATTGAAAAAAAATCCCATGCTTCTATAATAATTGTTTGGTATAATGTTTGAACAAACCAATTGCATTGTGTTTACTAATATCATCAATGTAATGTTCAATATTTTTGAAATCGAGATTATGATTATGAGCAACATGTCCACCATCTTACGTTGCACCCCACTATAATGTCAAATTGAGAGAAGGATGCAAAAAGATTGCAACTCGAAGAGGAAACATACCAAGCATGGTTGAATCAACCACCTATAAACTCCCACTACGTCTATACTCACCAATTAGGAATGCCTACAGTTACAGTAGTTCTTCACATGTTGGCAATGGATGCAATGAAATAGAGGTTGGTATGGATGACTTCTTACGAGATATGGGTTCCATGGACACAATGTTGTTAAATATATTCCAAGATGATAATCTATGGAATAATGTGTCATGGATACCTTCTTTGAAAGCCTTAAATCGGCTTCCACCACCCCTCTCTTTGGACCTAGTTATTCAAAGTATACCCAACTGGGGACAACAATGTTACTATATAACTTGAAATCAATGTATGGCATGTCAAAAATGTGTTTCTTGAAACTTTTGAGGTAACTAACCATTAGTGAGTCTATTCTTGGGACCCATACAGTTTCATGTCCCTTGTGATTTATGGGTTGTGTTGGTGACAGTATTCGAAAAACCCTTTGTTTCATGCTTCTGTGTATCTACAGTAATTGATGTTATTTATTGTACCTCAGAGATTCTGACTCTCGGTCATTGAGTCCATACAGATGTGTACACCTCCAGATCCAATAGAGCATCAGTTGTTGTGATATTACATTCTATGAGAATGTCATTGTTCCTATGTACCAGTTCTTCATATCAGTGTATGTATTCAGCCTCGCATTGAGGCCACCATTATGTACTACCAGTTGTATTGATTAGCTCCCATTATTAGAGCCTTAATCCCCATTTTTATATTGAGACATTGTTACGAGCCGTGGGTATGCTCGCCTCGTCCATATACATGTCTGAGATTATATGTACCTCATCCATTTTTTAGAAGAAATACAAACCAAAATCCATTGGTGCTCGAATGAGGAGACTCCACTCCTTCACGGTCCTCTCTAGTCTCTCTACCATTTTAACCATTTTCCCTTGATCATATGATGGCTATCGTCCATACGATGAGCTCCTTCCCTCACACATCAGGGGGAAATATGTTAACACAAAAAATTGTTCACCTAGCTCTCTACGGTGCAAACCATAATTATACATCATATTCCCACCATTATTTCCTCCATTTTGACCTTAACAACTAAAATCACACCAAATATGGTCCAAAACATTATTATTCCTTCCCCCATAAATATAGGGAAGTTGAGGATTTATTGTGATTTATCCCCACTCTCTCCAAAAAGGACCAATAACCCTAAAATGAGAATGGGTCAAAAACCATAGATAAATACCATGCACAATAAAATACCATGGGTCAAAAAACCTTGGACCATCGTATAAATACATTGTGAAGGTCTCCCCAAAAACACTTTTAGTCACACTTTTTAACTTTTGGCATCCATTCGTTCACTCTTGAGCCTTTCGCCATTATAATCACTATTTTTTGTATCATTCCCATGGTGTATGTTGAGCTTGCTCCATACCCATTTGGATCTGTTCCCCCTATTTGACAACCACTAGTGGAGTAAACTAGAGACCCAAATCGTGGACCTGTGGGACCATTTCCTCGGATGGCTGCAGTGGCCCGCTTCAAAGAAAGGTATGCCTATTATCGTTATTTGTTGTTAGTTAGAAAATAAAATCAAAATCATAAAAATATTTCCCTTCTTTCTTATTGTTAGTTATTTTTGTAAGTCGAGGTCAAAAGACACTTCGCACCATTGAACTCTACCCTATGATCTGGTTGATCTAGGGTAGGTGCTTTTGCACGTAGTAGGGGAGAAATCCCACTACATTTTTGGAGACTCCACTCAGTCGATCCTTTCAAATCTTTGTTTTTGTAGGTGTTTATACTAATTTGTTGTCCTTTGGTACCTTCAGCCATCATGGATCTGACCCTCTCACGATAGATCTGAACTAATATTGCCTCAATGCTTGCCCCCCCACTTACCAAAGCCGACAACTTTTTCTAAAAAAATTATAAGTTCCAACGAGATCATACTTATTCGGCAAAAAGCTACAACCAGGTCGCACCTTTTTACCCGATAAGCTTGAACCATGTCGTACCTTCCGTCCTGATAAGTGCGACATGGACCAAAACTTTAGATCGCACTTGTCTCGGTGCTCAGAGCAACCCTGGTCGCTATTGTGACCCAGTTTTGTGCGACCTGTCACGCGTAAACCCCTATTTTGTGTGACCTGATTTTTCTGACTATTTTTTTTCCCCAATCATGATTGTTTCACAATTTTGTGTGACCCTGATCGCACCTGTTTCGCCGACAGGAGTGACTTGCAGTTTTTCAGTCCTTTTCGGTGTTTAAGATCCTTGTTCTAGAACCTCTGTTTGTGTTCTACCCCTTCCCGACCTGTTTCTATCTAGATATGATCCATTACAGCCCCCTAGTTCATTTTTTGGTCCTATTTGTCTTGTATGTGAGCCCCTTTAGTTGACCTTCGTAGTTGAGGCCCCCTGTGTGTTTTCTACAACCTGATGAGTTCCTTATGCGCTCATTTACTTGTATATATTTTATTTTCTAGACGAATTAGTTGTGATTTTGCATGATATTTACTGTCATTTACTGTTATTTATCTGCATTTTTGCGTCTCAGTCATGAGATCATTGGGGTTTATACACATCACATGTGCACACGTCTCACACCCTAAAGTAAAATGCTTGGTTCATGACCCCAAGCTAGCCTAAGAAATTAACTTAACTCAACTAACATTGTAACCTCATTTGAGGACCAAAACATTATTGTAGCTAAGTTAGGACACTGGGGATAGGAATCCAAATAACACCCCTTTGTCACTAACAATTGAGACATAGTTGTTGTCCATTAGGGGACCAAAATCCTCTTGTACTTGTTGACACGGTCACGACCAGTCTGTTGGAGGGCCCCCCGCTCTGTGAGAGTAAGCCACGACAAAAGGGTTCCAAGACTTAGGGTGGAATACTGCACTCCATTCTGTGTCGAAGGATAACCCCTCATGCCAGAGTATACCGGGTGTCGAGGGACAAAGGGTTGAAGTGCAAGTAAATCACTCTATACATGTCATGAACAAGGTTGCCTAGTTGTCATTTTATCTAGGGCTCTTTTAACCGAGGTCCCTCTTAGTAGTGGGATTCTCTTAGCATATTGTTCTTCCATTTCGTATTGTTTGACTGGGATTTCATCACCTTGCAGAGGATACAATTTGTGAGGGGCTTCCATATTATAGCCTAGGAGTTTTCTTGCACTCATACCCCATAGGTTATTACATCATTTTATTTCTAGGTATTGTTTCTTGTTGGATTTATTTCCACGTTGTTGTAGACTCTCCTGTTGTAAAAAGTTTTTGTAGTTCGGTTTTAGATCTTTCTTTTTGGCCTATGAGCCACCATTTGTGCACTCTCCTTCTGCACACTCAGTTGTAGTTGTATTTTTGAGCTTGTGTTTGACACTCTTATGCCTGCATTCATTATACAAAACACCACCATGTCATCATTGCTCCACCATGGTACTCGCATAGGCTTAGGGGTCATACCCCTCAGTTCGAATCCTTGAACTGTAACCGTTGGATCCATATTCGACGTCATTCACCACCTTCGGAGCCATATACTACCTCTAATTCTTATTTTGATTCCTATCAATCTGAACCTACCTTGTTCACCACCCCATCTATCCCCATGGCTGGTGAAACTCCTAACCCCTTTCTGGGGGGGACGGTTGATAGTGGGCTTGTGTCTGTTCCACCCATCGTTCTGGGTATCCCTTCCACTTGATCGACAAGTCCTGGTCCTAGTGGGCCCTTTGCCACCACACACACTGATGTTGGTTCGCTACCCACTAGTGGTGGCCCCACTCCAGCCACCATGATTCCTACCATACTGCCATTCATGCATGGGGGAAGTGGTCCTTCGACTTCCATTCCAACTATTCCTACCATCCCAATGACTACTCCTATTGTAGGAAGTCAACCTTACCCACCCCCATTTATCCATGGGAACTACATTCCTGCTATCGTCAACACCATTAATGGCCCTTCTCGATCCACTCTCAGTTCTAGCCTACCTTTCATGGCTAGTCTCAACTTGCCTGATTTGGCACAGTTGACCAATGACCCCATTTGTCATAACCCATTATGTCCTCCCATGCCTACCAAGATTCCTTTAGACATCCTTAAGTTTGAGGGAAAGGTGAGAGAAGACCCCCAAAACCATATTATCTCATTCCACTCATGGTGTTCATCTTACAACATAGTGAATGATTCTATCTGATTGTGGTTATTCCAGCGAACACTCACAAGTGTTGCGGCCAAATGGCATATCAAACTGCCTCATGCCACCTACCCATACTTTTCCTCGTTGGCCTCGATTTTTCTCCAGTACTTCCAGTTACCCATTCGATATGATGAGGGTGTGGAAATTCTACTATCCTGTAGACAAAACACAGCTACCTATATCACAAATCATATCCATCGCCAAGGATGTTGCATATGAGTTCCCACAAACTAAGGAGGAATCCATCATGAAGGAACAACAGTTTGATCTCATCTAAGCCCAATCATTTTATATACCATTATACCCGATGCTTCCCATGCTAGCTCCTCACGTCAAGATACGTCGGGGGCATCCCATGCTGTTGATGGAGTCATCGGCTCTATTACTCAGCATCCCCACTTTTACATGGCCTCTGCTTCAAAGCCACCCCATTCTGGTAACACCCCTAATGTTACCCAACCAGGTTACGCCTTTGATTTTTCACGTGTAACAGATCATTCTGGAGCCACATCGTCCTATGCGCCTCCCACACCATTTCCTCAATTCACAGACTCAATTACTCTGCACACTTGTGTAATGGCCAAACTGTCAGATTTTCAGCCCCCCCAACTGCTCCTTCCTATTACCCACCACCTATGAAACCAACTCCTACTCTGACCTCGTCTCCTCCTAATCCTCAAGGACAGGTCTACGCACAGCAGAACCTCCCTAATCAACCCACCCCCAATAACCAACAAGGGAAAGGAAGATGATGGAGAGGTAGGAACCAGGGAAATAACCAACATCAAGGAGGTGGACAACAACCCAACCCTTTGAACAATAACGAAGCCAACCACCTTGCACAAAATCCCCAATGTCTCCCTAGACCTGGGAAGAACCCAAAGTTGTGGACTAACCATCTATGCACCATTTTTAACACTTACGGCCATTATACACATCAGTGTCCTCATATGAACCGCACCTGCCATTTACTCCAAATTGATAATCAACGTGACCCCAACGGGGATGCTTAGGGTCAGCCAAACCCAACACCACTAGGTCCTCCACCTATGGTGCTACAAAACCCCATATCAAATCAAGGAATGGTTGTAACCCAGCCCTTGGTGCCACAAACCCTCGTACCCACTTCTGCAAGTAAACCCATTGATCCTACTTTCCATCACCTTATGGTGTTATCGTCTGATGTCAACATACAGACTCAATGAAACCAGTATGGATCCACCACGAAAATCGTTAGTACCTCCACAACATCTACCTCCACCACTCCCGATATGTCTTTTCATTTTCAAAGACCCCCTACGAATGGGACTTCCAAAGTCTCGCGGTTCCCTTTGCAACATGTTGCTAACAACTCCACTGCCAAAGCCGTGCTCAACTATAGTATAGTCGACGACTTAGACCAGTCTCCCTCGGCCATGTCCACTTTGGAAGTTGTTAAACTACTCCTTCACAATGCAAATCGTTGTTATCTACGTTAGGTGTCGTCGATCCCTCTGAATCTAGGTTGATCACTTTCGACTTGGATCAAGGAGAACCCTAGATTCCATCATCCATTTCCTTCCAAGTTTCTATCACGATTCTGAATTTGGTCATTCATCGATGCATAATGTCACGTCCCCTCCCTCCCTAGAGGAGAAACGTGACTACAACTGTGCTCTAATACCATAATGTAGCGTACCCGCTACTCTGGTATACCACGATGTCCATGAACCCAATGCCCATACACCTTACTGATATGCGGAATAATTTAAAACTTGTTATTTCTTTCCCTTTAACAAATTCATGGGTCATGTAAAATCCTTTAACATTCGTGCTTAGGCTTAGAAACCACTGTAATAGTCATTCCGCCCTTTCCAGATCCATTCTGTGGCCAGAAAAA
Source organism: Pseudotsuga menziesii (assembly GCA_001517045.1). Lineage (NCBI taxonomy): Eukaryota > Viridiplantae > Streptophyta > Pinopsida > Pinales > Pinaceae > Pseudotsuga > Pseudotsuga menziesii. Next base: position 571,292 of record LPNX010618000.1, on the reverse strand, counting down.
AATTTCTGCAGTGAACATTTCCTTTCCGCACTCTGCACTCCGCATTCCCCTTTCCGCCTTCCACTACGGAATCCAGGAACCAGAAACATAATGTGTGACACAGTCATTTGAACACTTTTCACCTTCTGCCTTCCACTATGGAACTCGGGAATCAAAAACTCAACATATCGATACCTTGACTTGTCCACTTTCCGCCTTCTGACTTCCACCTTTCTTCCTTTCGCTGCAGACCTCGAAAATTGGAAAACCCATGAAACAAACACTTGTGTTTTGGCTTTCTGCCTTAACCTTTTTCCCATTTTCTACCTCTCACCTTCCTCCTTCCGCAGGCGGATCCCGGGGTGAAGAAAACACACTTTTGCTTTGGAATCTATGGCTCTTTTTATGCTTTCAACTTCTGCCTTCCACAGACGGATTCCAGGGTGCAGAAAACCAACATTCTGCTTTGTTTAAAATTCTCTCTTTCACCTCCCACCTTTCATAGGCAGATTCTGGGGTGCGGAAATGCTTAAGTCGGATGCCTTCTGACTCTATAACCAGGCTTCTAGCCTCCACGGTCATAAGCAAAATACATTGAAACATACAAGGCATATACATATGCAAATGCAGGAACATTTAACAATAGTAAACTCTACCAAAATCATTAGCAAGCATTCATCATAGTCAATTCATTCATAAGAAAATACATTGCATAAATAAGAATAACAGAGAATATGTATCTTGAAGATGAAGTTGTCCCGCAACTAGCTATGTCACTGCAACGTTCCACCCAACCATCGGCCAGTTGTGTTCATTAATCTCTCAACACAACTACCACCCCCGAGCTGGGCATGATTTCCACAAGGAACTAGGGAACAGCAGACTCACACACAGCCAGATCATATCACAAACAGTCAAGCCAACCTTCAGTTGGGTTTATCAGACTGTCCAACCAAGACAATACACAATTGGGTTTATTAGGATGCAGGAAATCAAACCAATACACTGCTGGGTTTATCAGGCCACACAGCCACGCCAGCAAATAGTTAGGTTTATCAGACTGCACACAGTCAAGCCAATGATCGCATTAAGGACTAGCCAATCCAACAGATGGGTTTATCAGGCTACACAACCAAGCCATCTCACTGCTGGGTTTATTAGGCTACTCAACCAAGACATCATTCACAGTTGGATTTATTCGAATATCCAGCCAAGGTTCACGCATGGCCAAATGCACAACAAGACATAGCCAATCAAACTACCAGTTGGGTTTATCAAGTTGCTCAGCCAACCCAAGATCCAATTGGGTTTATTAGGCTACTCATCCAACATAGGATCCAATTGGGTTTATCAGGCTGCCCAGCCAAGCCAATATACAATTGGGTTTATAAGGTTGTCATCCAATCCAATATCCTTTGGGTTTATCAAGCTGCTAAGGCAATTGAAAGGAAGAATGGCTAAGCTAGTGGCTCATTCAAGAGCTAGGGACACCTCTACAAGATCTATCTAGCCTGGCATCCACAATACCTACACACCTAACATAAGGAAGCATCCTCTTTTTTGCTCCACAGTCCCTCGGGCTATGCCTTCCCTTCCAGTGCTCTTCAAGGTGTGCATAGAAGATTCACTAGCCACTTTTATCTTTTCATGAGGTTCCTATCTGCACTAGGTTTATCAAGCACATTCGGTGTCTCTTCCACTCCTAAGTCTTGCATACTATTCAGACCCAAACCAGGGTGCACATCACAGCAAACCATAAGGAGAAACAACAACATAGGCTCCACTCTGTAACATAAAGAAATTGGGTTTCATACCACTCTGCAATTCAGAATAACACTGTAACCCATCAACCAGGGTCTTGGAAAAGGAAAATACTTGCAGAAACTTTGTGTGAGCAAAACGCTCTGAGACTTGGGACAGTGAACATTGTGTAATGAATCGAATGAGTAATCTTTGCATGACCAACAATGTTTAGGGAGACTTAGGATGACAGATTGGGCATGCATCCCCGTGATTACTTGCTTTAGAAGCAAGAATGTGGCTTCCCCAAACTGCAGGTTGCAGGTTTGCTCAGACTGCAGGCTGGCTCAGTCACGAAACCGACTGCAGTGTCTTGCTCTTCCTAAGACATTAACTTCCTCAACCTCTCTTCTAGAAGAATTGAATGATTGAGTGCAGAGGAAAGAAAGGTAGATGATGGCTATGGTTTTCCCCATTGACATATGATCTCACCCTATGGCTTAGGAGTTTGACTAACTCCCCTCCCTATTCCTTGTGAAATCATGCCCCCATCTCTTATGTTGCAATGCATAGCTAGTTGTGGTATTTTATTAAATTGTGTATTTACATGATATCTCAAAATATGTTGTGATTTGACTAGCACTATAACCATGGGTATCAACCTTGATCACCTATATACAAAACACCAAATCAATGGTAGGGTCTTGGCCTTGAGCTCCTTACCATGATTTACATACAATATATACATCATGTACAATTTCAATACCATGGGGTCAAAACCGGGGTGTTACATTCCCCTCCCCCTTCATTAGCGTTGTCCTTAGTGCTTTACAAAATTGAACAAAAATGCTACACTAGCACTATCCACAGTGCTCTGTAAAATTGAACTAAAATTGATGTGCCAATCACATGGTATCCTCCAGCTCCCACGTAACCTCATCCGAACCGTAGTGCTTCCACTGCACTTTTACCTATCCAATGGCTCGATTCCGGAGCACTGTGACCTTCTTGTCAAGGATGCGCAATGGCTCGGTTTGGAACTCTCCCTCGGGTTCCACCTAGATCACATCCCAATTTATCATATGGTTAGGATCATGTACATATTTCTTAAGCAAAGAAACATGAAAAAAATTATGAGCTCTAGTGCTAGCAGGAAATGCAAGTATATATGCAACTAGCCCTATTCTTTCAAGCACTTCAAAATGCCCACAATATATAGGTGATAGCTTGGCACAACTTCCAATATTCAAGGAACTCTTCCTTGGCCTCACTCTAAGATAAACATGATCCCCAACACTGAACTCCCTATGCACTTTGTGCATATCTGCATAGCTTTTTTTGTCTATCTTGGGATGCTTTCAGGTTCTGCCTGATCTTTGCAACCTCTTGCTCTATTTCCTTGAGAAACTCTAGACCAAGCACAATCTTGTTCATTGGGCTATCCCAAGTCACTGGTGTCCTACACCTTCTCCCATATAAGGCTTCATATGGAGTCATTTCCAATGATGCTTGTTGTCCATTATTATATGCAAATTCTACCAAGTGTAAATAATCCTCCCACTTGGATGGTTTGTCCATCACATACATGCGAAGCATGTCTTCAAGCACCTAATTCACTCTCTCTCTCTGTCCATCAGTCTGAGGATGATAGGCAGTGTTGAAGTTCAACTTGGTGCCCAAATCTACAAACAGACCCTTCCAAAATTTGGAAGTAAACTTGGTATCTATGTCAAAAATTAATTCCTTAGGCAATCCATGCAATCTGAAACTCTCCTTCATGAATATTTTTGCAATGGAATCAACCTTATATGTGGACTTGACCGGTATAAAATGTGANTCAACTTGTCCACCACAACCATGATGGAATCATGTTGTCTCCAAGTCATTGGCAATCCTGTAATAAAATCCATGGAAATAACTTCCCATTTCCATTCTGGGAATGGAAAAGGCTGCAACAAACCTCTTGGGTGTTGATGTTCAACCTTCACCTGGCAACATTTCATGCACTTATAAATATACTCGGCAATGTCCTTTTTCATTCTTGGCCAGAAATACTGCTTCCTGGCTCTACCAATTGTCTTCTGATATCCTGGGTGACCAGAATATGGAGCTAAATAGATTTCATCCATAACAGTTCTCCTCAATTCTGCTATATTTGGAACATAAATTCCGTTCTTATAAGTAAGAAGTTCATCTCCTTACAATTTATATCCCTCATACTTCTTTTCAAGGCTTTGCTGTTGCAACTTGTCCTTTGTCTACACTTACATTTCATCTTCAACAGTATGATTAAAAATATGTTGTCTCAAATTTGGTTGAAAAATATTAATAGATGCCACATGCATTTCATGCACCTTCCTACTGAGTGCATCAACCACTTTATTTTCTTTTCCTTTTATGTGTTTGATTTCAAAATCAAACTCACATAAAAACTCTAGCCATCTAACTTGCCTAGCATTTAGAGTTGGTTGATCAAACAAGTATTTCAGACCACTATGGTCTGTCCTTAGCTCAATTTTTTTCCCATAAGTAATGCCTCCACCTCTTGAGAGCATGTACTATGGATGCAAGTTCTAAATTGTGAGTAACATAGTTCTTCTCATGCTCCTTCAACTTTCTTGACTTATAGCATATCACATGGTTGTCTTGCATAAGAACCCCTTCAAGTCCTTGATTACATGCATTAGTACACACCACAAAGTCTTTTTATGGGCCTACAATTTTCAGAATTGGTGCACTTGTATGAAGATTCTTCAACTGCTGGAAGCTTTCTTCACATTTTGGTGTCCATTCAAACTTTATCCCCTTATTTTGAAAAGAAGTGATTGAATGTGCAACCTTGGAAAATCCTTCAATGAACCTCCTGTAGTATCCTGCAAGTCCCATAAAATATTTCACATCTGTCACATTTCTTGGGGTCGGGCAATTCATAATGGATTCAATCTTTTCAGGGTCCACATATATTCCCTCCTCTGAGATAATGTGACCCAAATAATGAATTTTATCTTTATAAAAGTCACCCTTGCTCAGATTTGCATAGAGCTTATGCTCCCTTAGCAATTCCAATGTCAATCTCAAATGTTCTTCATGCTCTTATTCATTCTTATAATAAATAAGAATCTCATCTAGGAAGACAAGAACAAACTTGTCCAAATACTTGCTAAAGACACTATTCATGCAACACATAAATGTAGATGGTGCATTTGTGAGACCACTACAAACTCATAATGTCAATACCTTGTACTGAAGGTTTTCTTATGAATATCTTCATCCTTGATTCTTACCTAAGGGTAACCAGACCTCAAGTCAATCTTGGAAAATACCTTTTCTCCTCTCATTTCATCAAAAAGGTCATCAATTCGAGCTAAAGGGTATTTATTCTTCACAGTGACTTTATTCAACCACTACAAACTCATAATGTCAATACCTTGTACTGAAGGTTTTCTTATGAATATCATCATCCTTGATTCTTACCTGAGGGTAACCAGACCTCAAGTCAATCTTGGAAAATACCTTTTCTCCTCTCATTTCATCAAAAAGGTCATCAATTCGAGCTAAAGGGTATTTATTCTTCACAGTGACTTTATTCAACTGTATGTAATCAATACATAACCTAAGTGTACCATCTTTATTTTTCACAAACAGAACTAATGCTCCCCAAGGGGACACACTTAGCCTAATATACTTCTTTTCCAACAACTCTTGCAGCTGCATCTTCAGCTCTAGCAATTCCGGTGTGCTCATCCTGTAGGGTTTCTTAGACACTGGTGCTGCTCCAAGTACAAGGTCAATTTTAAAATCAATGTCCCTCTTTGGAGGAATCCCTGGAATTTCATCAGTAAAAACATCCCTGAATTCCTGCAATACACGAAATTCCTCCAACCTAGGAGCTTCATTCTCTGATGCCTCCAAAACATGGGCTGCATACAATCTACAACCTTTCCTACAAAACTTCTTCAGCTGCATTGTTGAAATCTGCCTAACAAAAATCCCCTTTCGAATGCCTCTTACAACCCTTTGGTTTCCTTCTTCATCCATGCATTCAAAAGTCTTACTGTAACAGTCAATCTTAAGTCTATGCACTTCTAACCAATCCATTCCAATGAGAATATCATAGGAACCAAGTGGAAGAACATTCAAGTTTGCACAAGTGACTAAGCAATCCATGACTAATGGACGTTTCTCTACCACTTCGCTAACCTTTCTCTTGATTCCAATGGCTAGTTGAACTAACCATGATTTGCTATGCTTTAACTTCTTAAAAGAAAAAACCTCAACAAATCTAGGAGTAATATAACTGTGAGTAGATCCAGGGTCAATCAAAGCAGAAATAGATTGCTCAGCAATATTACCTTCAACTTCAACCACAGTTAACTGATGGTATGCCTAACGGTCCTCTAACGCTGCATAAATTCTAGGGACGGTCCTTGCTACTTGACCCACAGTTTCATCTCCTTTGACATTGTGAGCTTGCCTTACATACCCATTCTCAAGTGGATAGTTCCTGCGCATATCGTTTCCTCCCCATCCCCAACATTGGAGTGGTTCTCTGATCTCTTTTGGATCTCTTGGGTTGTTTCCCATCACTTTGGTTGTCTTAGTCACAGCTTATGATGGCTTTCTTTGTTGATTCCGGAAGTGAGAAGGTTTGAAACCTTTCTTCCTTGGGTCAAACTTCACATTCCTCTTGTCCTTCCATGCCTTATGGATATCTGGTTTTCTTTTGTTTCGATCGTAACAATACTTTCCTTTCTTATAGCCTCTTCTAGAGTTCGAGGTTCATCAAAATCAATCATGTCTTTGTATGGCTAAGGTAATCCACTCAAAAAACACTGGATCTTCACTTTATCATCTCTAATATACCTGACATGCCTCAACAACTCCAAGAATTTGTTTGCATATTCTTCCATGGTTATTTTCCCCAATCTCAGCTCATGGAATTCTTTAATCTTATCATCATAGTACCTGTCAGAGAGGTACTTCTGCTTTAAATAATTTTTGAACTGCTTCCACACAATATTTTTGTCATTGATCTTCTTCACTTACCTGAGGTGGTCCCACCATATAGATGTTCTTCCATTCAAATTGAATATGGATACCCTTTCCTTCATATTTCCATAGTAGTCATGGACTTGGAAATATTTCTTCTTCCCAAGAAGCCAAGATTCATCTTCTTAACTAGTCTTTACCTCACCATTAAAGGTAGGAGGCCTTGCCTTCTTAAATTCATCAGGTGAATTGTTCTTCTAATGCCTCTTCCTCTTAATCTTGTGACATGAAGAGCTCGAACCCACCGTGGATCCTTTAGATTCATATGATCCACTAGAACACCTCTTTCTTCATCTAGCACTGCTCTTGCTTCCTTCCGGATTTACTGCATGATGCTTAGATTTCATCTACCTTTGGATGTCTGTCAAACTCTGCAACATGGTTGCATTCAGCTGATTCTGCCCTTCTTAAGATTTAACCATTCTCTCATTGTCTTCTCTATAACTCTGCATCTCCACCCTTATCATTCTCATGGTGGCTGCAATATCTGGGGGAGTCTCTTGCTATCTTCTTCCATTAGATTTTTTCTCAACATTTTTGACCCGAATTTTTTCCCCCATGGCATCTGCCTCATGCCCATAGGGATCCTGTACATCATCCATGTTGTAGGTTCTCATGGCTGAGCCAAAAACCAACTTTTCCAAACTGCACTATGACTCTGCAAAATGTATTAATAAACACCATTTGTTAGCTGCTTTATAATCTTAGAATTCAAAAATCACTTATCGACTATTCACTACAGGTGTGGACAGTCGAGATCGTGGTAGAACCAGATCTACAACCAAGGTAAATTTCGTAAATAAAAGAACGAGGAGGATAAAAGGGCGTTGACTTACGAAAATGGGAACTAATCTCCACGAAGGGGATTTAAGATCAATGGACGGGGTTGATCCTTAAGCATATCAACGGCTAACAGTGATTTCACTGGGAGAACTAGTGCAGACAAAAACTTAGCCCATATAGGCCCAATGTTTGAACCAAATGCTCTAAAAACTATTCACTTGGCCCATCTAGGCCCAATATTGTAACCTATAGCTATGATACCACAATGTCACGTCCCCTCCAGCCCTGGAGGAGAAACGTGACTACAACTGAGCTCGGATACCACAATGTAGTGTACCTGCTACTCTGGTATACCACGATTTCCATGAACCTGGTGCCCATACACCTGACTAATGTGCGGAATAATTTAAAACTTGTTATTTCTTTCTCTTTAACACAGTCATGGGTCATGTAACATCCTTTAACATTCATGATTAGGCTAAGAAACCACTGTAACATTCGTTCTGCCCTTGACAAATCCATTTTGTGGCCAGAAAACCTTTTTTGCATTGAACCTATCCTTTCCGCACTCCACCCTCTGCATTCCCCTTTCCACTATGGAATCTAGGAACCAGAAACAAATGTGTGAAGGATTCATTCAAATACTTTCCGCCTTCCACTGTGGAACTCGAGAATCAGAAACTTGACATATCAATACCTTAACTTGTCTACTTTTTTCCTTCCAACTTCCTCCTTTCCACCTTCCGCTGCGGACCTCGAAAATCGGAAAACCCACAAAAAGAACACTTGACTTTCGAATTTTTTCCTTAACCTTTTTCCCATTTTCTGCCTCCCGCCTTCCTCCTTCCACAGGTGGATCCCGGGGTGCAGAAAACACACTTTTGCCTTAGAATCTATGGCTATTTTTCTACTTTCGAATTTCGCCTTCCGTAGGTGGATTATGGGGTGCAGAAAACCAACATTATGCTTTGTTTAAACTTCTCTCTTCCACCTTTCGCCTTCTGTAAGCAGATTTCAGGTGTAGAAACACTTAAGTCAGATGCCTTCTGACTCTATCACTATGATTCTATCCTCCACGATCATAAGCAGAATACATTGAAATATACAAGTCATATACAGATGTAAATGCAGGAACATTTAACAAAAGTAAACTCTATTGAAATAATTAGCAAGCATTCATCATAGTAAATTCATTCATAAGCAAATACATTGCATAAATAAGAATAACAGAGAATACTTATCTTGAAGATGAATTTGTCCTGCAACTAGCTATGACACTGCAACGTTCCACCCAACTATAGTCCAGTTGTGTTCATTAATCTCTCAACACAACTGCCACCCCGAGTTGGCCATGATTTCCACAAGGAACTAGGGAACAACACACTCACACACAACCAGATCATATCTAACACAGTCAAGCAAACCTTCAGTTGGGTTTATCAGACTATTGAGCGAAGCCAATACACAATTGGGTTTATCAGGCTACATGCAATCAAGCCAATACACTGCTGGTTTTATCAAGCCAAATAACCAAGCCAACAAATAGTTGGGTTTATCAGACTACACACATTCAAGCCAACAATCACATTAAGGACCATCCAAGACAACATATGGGTTTATCAGGCTACACAACCAAGCCATCTCACTACTGGGTTTATAAGGCTACTCAACCAAGACAGCATTCACAGTTGGGTTTATCAGGATGTCCATCCAAGGGTCACACATGGCCAAATTCACAACAAGACACAGCCAAGCCAACTACCAGTTAGGTTTATCAAGCTGCTTAGTCAAGCCAATATCCAATGGGGCTTATCAGGCCGCCCAGCCAATCCAATAGACATTTGAGTTTATTGGGTTGTCATCCAAACCAATCTCCTTTTGGTTTATCGGGATGATAAGGCAGTGGAAAGGAAGAATCTCTAAGCTAGTGGCTCATTCAAGAGCTAGGGACACCTCGACAAGATCTATCTAGCCTGGAATCCACAATACCTACACACCCAACACAAGAAAGCATCCCCTTCTCTACTCCACAATCCCTTGGACTATGCCTTCCCTTCCAGAGCTCTTCAGGGTGTGCATAGAAGAATCACCAACGTCTTTTATCTTTTCGTGAGGTTCCTTGCTGCACTAGGTTTATCAAGCCCATTCGGCGTCTCTTCCACTCCTAATTCTTGCATTTTATTCATACTGAAACTAGGGTGCACATCACAACAAACCACAAGGAGACACAGCAACACACACTCCACTTTGTAACATAGAGAAACCAGGTTTTATACCACTCTGTAGTTCAGAATAGCATTGTAACCCATCAACCATGGTCTTCGCAAAGGAAAATACTTGCAAAAACTTTGCGTAAGCAAAACGCTCTGAGACTCAGGACTGTGAACAATGCATAATGAATCAAATGAATAATCTTTGCATGACCAACAACATTTAGGGAAACTTGGGATGATAGATTGGGAAAGCATCCCCGTGATTACTTGCTTCAGAATAAAGAATATGGCTTCCCCAGACTGCAGGTTGGCTCAGTCACGAAACCAATATCCATGCCTTGCTCTGCCCAAGACATTAACTGCCTCAACCACTCTTCTAGAAGAATTGAATGATTGAGTGCAGAGGACAAAAAGGTAGTTGAGGGTTATGGGTTTCCACATTGACATCTGGTCTCACCCTATGGCTTAGGAGTTTGACTAACTCCCCTCCCTATTCCTTGTTAAATCACGCCCCCATCTCTTACGTTACAGTGCATAGCTAGTTGTGGAATTTTATTAAATTGTGTATTTACATGATATCTCAAATTATGTTGTGCTTTGACTAGCAATATAACCATAGGTATCAGCCTTGATCACCTATACACAAAACAACAAATCAATGGCAAGGCCTTTGCATTGAGCTCCTTGCCATGATTTACATACAATATATACATCATGTACAATTTCAATACCATGGGGTTTAAACCGGGGTGTTACACAACGTCAATGAAGGGGCATCCACCTGTGTTATGTCAACCTTTGTTTGTCAGAAACTCGGATCCCCAAATATTCAACCTTCTTCCACCGCTCTTCACGCTTATGATGTTCATCCTGCTCAACCCCAGGGCGTCCTCACGAATGTCCCTGTTGAGTTAGTCGACAAAACAATGTTGATTGACATTGAGGTTGTCAATGCCCAACTACATTACAACCTCCTCCTAGGACACAGTTATATGTATGCAATGTGAGTCGTTGCATCTACCGTATTTCAACTCTTGATGTTCCCCCATGATGGGAAGATCATGACCATCGACCAGTTGACGTACTATGATCCAAAGGGAGAAGCCACACCAGAACACGTCCTCCCTATTATCGACATCATTTCCATACCTTCCCTGTCTATCGTTATCCTAGGCTTATTTTCCAATGCTCCTTTGATGGACACCTTTTTGTCCTTACCACCTCCTCCTTTGTCAATTGATATATCATATTTGCATACTATCACATCTGGTAGCATTCTCAACTCCTCGCAACCTCAACCATAGACCTCGGGGAGTTGTTGGGGTTCATTCCTTGTTCACACAATTCCCTTCCTCTTTCCACGTTCCAACATCTTAAGTAAGCCCTTCATGGATACTCTCAACCTTCATCATATCACTTTGCATATTCCCATGTGGTATTAGGATCCACCTACCCCTCCCTAGACTACCCGTATCATGTTGACTCCCATCCAACCTATGGAGACGTTGTCGCACCCACCTCCTGGTACAAAAATCACTGGTTATGTCTCTACTACTGCTCCCCCTCCTTCCACAAATACTGGGGGAAAGATGCCTAGAGTGACGATAGAACCACATCCTCCTCCTACATGTGCTTTATGTGATGTCCCAAGGCCATGTGACATAGAATTGTCTCGATTTTCCTATCCTTCTGACCCACATGAGTATTGTAGTTGATACTAACAACGGCCCAAATCTGTCATGTCCCCAATTTTAGCCTAAGTAAAATAGACCAAGGTCACCTAAGATGAATTTAGAAAATTATTAATGGTGACAAATAAGGAGAAAATAATTATTGGCTAAGGGAAAGTAATAATTACCCAGTGCATGGTTTCTACTGTTCGATAGTATTTTTCTATGGTATGGGAAAAGGGTAGATAATAGAACATGGTTTTCATTGGCCCATGGTATTGGAGACTTTTCAAGGATAAAAGGCGGCAGAGGCAAAGGGAAAAGGCATGCTTGAATATTTGGAGATTTGTTCTTGAAACCGTCTAGGGGTTAGCCTAGAGTTTTCGTTTGGGGTTGGCAAACTCCATCCATCCATTTTGGTCTAGTTTCGGTGGTGTGACAGACCCACCCTAGCTGGACAAAGGGGGAGGATCCATTCAGGGTCTTCATTGGAGCTTCATCATCCGGGTTGGCATCACCTTTCAGGTTCTTGTTGGATGTATTTTGGTAGTTGATATCACAGCCATAGTTATTGTACTGTTTACTCTTTGTTAGTAATAATAAAGGTGCCAATATTATCTCACCATTTTGATGTGTTATGGAATGTGTCAAAGTGTTTGATGAAATGTCTATGAGAATACATGTTGCCGGTAAAAGTTATAAATCAATGTAAAATTGATTAATGTTGGCAATTTCATAGATTTTGTGATCATCCTGTATCTGGGATATTACAGTGGTATCAAAGCTGGTTTTCCTGCCAGCCTGAGGGAAAATCAATAAGTGGTGACTTGCTTGCACCAATAGCTTGTGAAGACCAAGAGTTGTTTCAATTTTTTTTGTCAGGTCGCAAGGTATTATGGTAGAACCTGAATTATACAGGATCATCCTCTTCTTGCCCACCTCAAATCAAATTGAAGCAAAATCAAAAAAAAATTTACTCTGGCCGTCCTTGTGATGAAGGGCCAAATCCATTTTTTTTGACAAAGCTGTGAGCTTGAGGCTGTAAACTGGGCGTCTTCTTGAGGGACCAATTCCTCATTTGTTTGCATAATTCCCTTGAGGTATGCAGCCCTAGATAGTTTCGAGAGGATCAAGTTCCCTTTTCGGGATTGTGATTATAGGTGGGTAGACTCCTCTTGTTTGTGACTCGTGGAGCACCGGGGAAATCGGAAGGGCAGCGTGCATATGAGGAAGGCCGTGTTCCTTGTGTGGAGGAGCTAATAGATGAAAAAAGGGGGGCCGCAAGCGGAAAAGAGAGACGTAGCACTGAAGGGAATATCTTGCAGAATTGCAAGAATGGTTTCCTGGAGGACAACGAGATTGATTGCCTAGAAAAACAGAAGATTGGCTGGGACTATAGGACATTTCACAACATATATATTTGGAATTTTCAGAAATACAAGAATTCCCAGTTGAACAAGCTGAATATGTTTCATATGGTTGAACATCTACATGTGTATCAAATTTCACTCTATCCAATGTCAAAACAGTGCTGCCATTCACAATAGCTGGATCCACCATACCACCTTCCTGTCCAAACAGCTTCACACAATAGAAACTTCTGTGTGTATTTTTCACTTCATCAGTATACCCAGCAATAAAGGGTTTTCTCCCTTAGAATCACCGGGTGAGGATCTGCAAATGACATAGGATGGCTAATGCGCACTCCTGGAATGCCTTCAATTCAAGATGGCACTAGTAGATTCATGGAGTTGTTGGCAAGGATAAGAATTGGCGAGCATATGTTGCCTGACACACTGGTCTATCTACTGGTTCCAAGTTTGTTTAGCAATCACAGTCCACTATATTTTATTGACACAAAAAAAAAAGTATTCTCAAAGCTGGGCCTTGTGTGTCACATTGCAAAGATCCATAGTGAGGCTTCAGTAGAAACAAATGCCTGGGAATTGAAGCAGTATGTTGAAGAGCTTTACTGGGGTTCAGGTAAACGTGTAATGCTACTTGGCCACAGTAAAGGAGGCGTAGATGCAGCAGCAGCACTTGCTATGTACTGGCCTGACCTTAAGGATAAGGTTGTTGGATTAGCATTGGTGCAGAGCCCATACGGTGGAAGCCAAATTGCTTCTGATATTCTGAGAAAAGGCCAAATTGCAGATATTGAAACAAGACACATAATGGGATTCAATCTGAACATATGATTACCCCAGCAACATTTAGACTCCTCACCAAACAGTTTGTGGTTCTGTTTCACTGGGAAAGGACATCGTTGAGTCATGAGTAGGGTCGATTCCTCACTTGGAAAAATCGTGAGGCTGCTCTCCAATTTATTCTTTGTTGTCTCCAACAGAAGGTCATCTATAGCGAGCTGGAATCAAAGTTATTCTTGAGACTGTGCATCCTATCTTTATTGTATCTTGTCATTTTGGGTAGCTACAGGAATATACAAGCACTGTGTATCAAATCTTGATATAGATGATTGGGAAGAATACTTCCAAGCTCAGCACATGACATATATTGAAGAAGATATACTCCAGAAAATTGGAGGAATACTTCCAGGCATCATTCCAGTATATACCAGCTATAAAACTAGTCAAACATGATGAATTTTCATCATTAGAAATGGACAGTCTTCTCTATTAAAGCTACAGACTAAGGGGGTGTCACTGCAGTAGAAAGGGAGCCTGAATATTGCTCATATGTTGGACATACAATGCATTGGGAGGACTCCCCCTTCCCTTGTTGGATAGCCTATTCATCGTTGAAAACTGTAGGAGTTCCCAAGCAGTCAAATCAAAGGTCACCTTACAGTGCAATATTTTCAAGCTTGGCTGTTGTAACAGGTCAGAAAATTATTTAAAATCAGTCATCCTTTGCATTCTCTATTGGAAATAGTTTTCCCAAATCTCAGTCACATTACATCAGATTTGAAACTCCGCGAGTTAAAGCAGATTGGAAAACAAGAAATTTTCATAAGTCTTGCCAGCTGTAAGAGCCATGTCTTGTTCAGATTCAGAGTATGAGCCGTATGAGGAAGAGTATTCTTTCTATGCCCCAGAGGTAAATGATTTTAAACAATATGATGGCAGCTATGTGGATGAGGAACCTTGTTACAATATCTCTACCCAATTCACACTTAGAGATGATGATGGTTACTCTTGTGACCACTTGTACAATGAATATGCAAACAGAGGGACCACACCACCAATGAAAGATCCTTTGAAAGAAATAGCATGGTGGAAGGAAACATGTAGAACCTTGCCCCAACAGTATCAAGCATATGTTGTTACGATGAAGGCATACTCAGAAGTTCCTTTCGAATTTTTTGTGAATGCTTTGTTTGGGTATAAGCCCAAGAATGAAGATGTGGAGTTAGTGAAGAAAGGTCTATGCCATTTTTGCAAGAGACCTTGGAGAGAAAATCATATATGTTTGGAGGAGAAAAATGAGAAGACCACCACCAGTTCTGGGAAGGATAAGATCACAATCCTTATTGATGATAGTTATCAGCATAATGAAGCCATCACTTGTTCTATTGAGGATCAACCAGAGGCATCTCTCATTGAGGACATGGATCAAATAGCATCTACTGATGGATGCTATAATAGAGAGGTACCTACTGATGGGTGCCATGGAGAGACATTTACTGTTGAATGTCCATTCCTATATGTTGGTGACATAAAGATTCCACTTGATGAGACTACTGCAAGTACAAGTTCCCACGAGTCTGGAAAAGATAAAGATTTTGCAGTAGAGGAAGAGGACCTAGGATCAATCTCACCGTCACCACCTGAGCTTCACGAGGTTGATCGTGTATTAGAGGAAGAGAAGGCTTCTTTTCATAAGCTTTCCCATTTTAAAGGGTCACTCAAGATGAATGACAAGAAGATTCAAGAGGCCCTAGGAATTCTCCAAGTTACTAGCACACTTGTGTCCCAATTGGCTTGGAGAGATGATTCCCTGGGGGCACAGACTTCAAATGGAGTCATAGAGAAGATCCAGAAGGCAACATCAACAACTAAAGGTAATATCATGTGCTTGCTTTTTGATAGAAGCCATTTGATTGAGCTTGCTGAAATATTACATGAAGCTTCCATAAGAGATAATGAGGAAATTTGCAAGCTCGAACATGAATTGAATTCCACCCAAGATTGTCTGAAGGATGCTCAAGAAGCACTTCAAGAATCTAAGATCCAAAATGAGCAACTTCTGGAGGATTTGCAAAGTTCACGGTCTCCTTCCTATGTTTTTTATTTTTGTATGGATGATAGCAGAGAGACTCCTCATGGTGTGGTGAACCATGAGATTCAAATCGATTTACAGATGTTTGAAGGGTTGAAAGAGGAGCAAGCTAAATGGAAAACACTTTCCATGGATGAAGAAGAACGTGAGTTGTCTCATAGTGCAAGTCTCGCACTCGTGGAAGAGGCACGTGATCCTACTCACATGGAACCAACCTTGAGGAGAGGTTTCCAATTTCTTGACTTAGAGGATGAGTTGGTGCATTACACTTCATCCTACAATGTTACTTCTTTCAGTTTTCATCCCAGTGAAGTTTGGGTGAAGGGGTTTTTTCTGTAAGTGCCACATGAGGAGTATGAGACTCCTACCCTTCATGATGATCCTATGATATGTGCACCAATTCCTTTTGAGCAGCATTTACATCCATTGTTTTGTATCACTTCTACTCATGGATACACTTCCTTGAGCCACTTGGAGGCTACTTCTTTTATTGATGGAGGTTCTTCATCCATTGCTTGGATAAGAGAACACATGATGAGACATCTTGATATATCTTATTCTTTCTTGCAGCATTATGAGACATGGGATCCTCACCTATGTTACTGGATTAGATCTGATTGGTATCTTCATGATTGTGTGCTTTTGACACATGATGATTTTCTTGATTGGAGGTGCAAGCTTCTTGAGTGCTCTTTGATGGATGATCACTTCAGCCACATTGGGAGTGGCATATATTTGTATCATTTCACTATGTTTCATTATGAGGTATCTATATTAGTGATTATGATGTATGGGAGAATCCATAGTAAAACTTGGGATCCTGGCACCCCTCCCCATGATGTATTTTATTATACCACTCTATGTATTGATGGAATGCGCCAATTATGGGATCCTGGAATTCCACACTTGGTTGAAATAATTGGGAGGATATTGTACCCCTCCTACGTTGATGTACTATTTTGGGAGACCTTGTGCTCAGTAGAGATACTCAATCATTTGGACTTGGGCATCCCACTTTCTAATTTGTATGTATTCACACTATGTATTGATGGGGTGCACAAGTGTTGGGACCCTGGCATCCCATACTTGCGGGACTTGTCCTTGATGAAATTTCACACTAGGAGAGTGAGCAAGCAGTGGGACCCAAGCATTGTTGATTATGGGAAGCTCATTGGGAACACATTTTGGTTGGTTGGCTTGAGGAAGCACACCTCATCTCTTCTCCATGGGTTCATGTTTGCAGCAGTTCATTATGGTTTCCTACATGCTTTTGGATGGACTTATGTTTTTCGTATAGGGTGTCAAGCTGACTTCCATGTGACTCTAATGCATTGCATAGGAGAATATATATTGCACCTTGCATTTCTGAGGATCATTTGGGATCCTGGTATCATTTGTACTTAGTATTCACATTAAGTGCATGGTTGATGGTGGAGGATTGATGATGTGACGGTATTTCCCTATGGTTTCTTCATTGCTTGAGGACAAGCATATTTGGGAAGGGAGGACTGTCATGTCCCCAATTTTAGCCTAAGGAAAATAGACCAAGGTCACCTAAGATGAATTTAGAAAATTATTAATGGTGACAAATAAGGAGAAAATAATTATTGGATAAGGGAAAGTAATAATTACCCAGTGCATGGTTTCTACTGTTCTATAGTATTTTTCTATGGTATGGGAAAAAGGTAGCTAATAGAACATGGTTTTCATTGGCCCATGGTATTTACCCATGGTATTGGAGACTTTTCAAGGATAAAAGGCAGCAGAGGCAAAGGGAAAAGGCATGCTTGAATATTTGGAGATTTGTTCTTGAAACCGTCTAGGGGTTAGCCTAGAGTTTTCGTTTGGGGTTGGCAAACTCCGTCCATCCATTTTGGTCTAGTTTCGGTAGTGTGACGGACCCACCCTAGCTGGACAAAGGGGGAGGATCCATTCAGGGTCTTCATTGGAGCTTCATCATCCGGGTTGGCATCACCTTTCAAGTTCTTGTTGGATGTATTTTGGTAGCTGATATCACAGCCATAGTTATTGTATTGTTTACTCTTTGTTAGTAATAATAAAGGTGCCAATATTATCTCGCCATTATGATGTGTTATGGAATATGTCAAAGTGTTTGATGAAATGTCTATGAGAATACATGTTGCCGGTAAAAGTTATAAATCAATGTAAAATTGATTAATGTTGGTAATTTCATAGATTTTGTGATCATCCCTTATCTGGGATATTACAAAATCTCAATGTACCAATCATACATGCGGTTAACGACAAATCGCTCTGAACCAACCACCTATGGGAATTTTGTGGCCTATATGGTCATTATTCCCACCATTTCCCAAACTTTCCTGAATACCAATCGCACATTAGTGACCTTTGTAAGCACTCTCGTGAGTCTGAAATCACCATCTTTGAGAAGATCCATCCTCCAACATATTCCTTGGACACCACTACCACCATTTACACGATCTCTAGCTCCAGTAGCCCTCCCCCCTCCTCAGTCATAGAAGATCCATCTGATATATCCACACACTACTTTCACAGTGACGAGGAGATTCTTGAAGCTCTTTCGACTCTGGAATATCCTTGGGATGATATGCACCATCACTCATTTTTTATCCTCGATGAGCCTTCTTCATCATCGGACCAATTCTCTGTCGAAGCAAAATACTTCATCCATGGAAGTGTCGACTAGTTTAAAAACCCGATTCCGGCACCTGATGCCTTTGAAGAAGGTAACATGGCTAAAATTTCACCAATAATTAAAGTCAATATATCAACCACACTCAGTATAGTTGAAGATATTACACTCGGTGTGATCCACTCAGCAGTTGGCATGTTGTCGAAATTCGACAAATTTTAGCACTTCAAATACTTTAACTGCTTTGACAGGTTCAGTATAGGCTTCAACAAGTATGAACCTTGACACAACCAACTTCGACAACCCCAACAGGTTTTGCGCTCGACACACAACATCTCTACATGCATTGTCGACACCAATAACTTTCGAACATCGACGGAGTTCCTCTCTATCTTCCAGTCATCTGTGACAGTTGAGCTTCTGAACCATTATAACTTCTTTTGTAACTGAACATAATGAGTAGTCACCTAAGAATCTTAGAATTCTATATAAACATTTACACTATTGTAGTATACATCAATCAACCTTCATAGAGAAGAAGTATCAATAGAAATTAGTTTGAATTCTTGCATATTTTCTATGTGCATACTTTCTATCTATATAGTGTATTTCCTGCTTTACTTATTATTTTAAGCTCCCACTATAACAGGGCTTGACTCATTCAATCAAACTGTTGTCCCCAACGTGCACCTGGGCATGACCTAGATCATTGGTATCAGAGCTTGATCTTGTTCAGAGCTTAAGTGACATAAGCATTTCTATCAAAGTTATTTAACTTATGCATGTTCAAACACGCTCGCAAACTTAGCAACACAAGAAGACACTATCTTCGACTTCAGAAAAGATGGCCGAAGAAGCAGACAATATACATGCAACTAATGAGGCAGAGCAACTCATAGAAAAGGCACTAGCTTTCTAGTGAACCGAAATGTTTTCCTAGTTGAACGAGATTCTCATGCGATTCACTTCAACATCCGAAGAATCCTCTATGAGACCCAACTCCGATAAAATCAGTCCCTTCAAAGTGCAAATGAATCTGGACATACCAAATCTTGAAGGCAAGATTGGTGTGGAATTCATCAACAATTGGAATCTTACTTCTATGTGAATCAACTCTCTTAAACAAAAAATATCATCGTTTCATCCTTGAAGATGCCAACCTCCATACACTGTTGGTAGGAAAATTTATCGACAAATAAGGAAAACAAAGGCGACCCCATAGACACATGGGTAAAATTTGTCGAGTACGTCCGAAAGGAGTTCTACCCACCCAAGTATCTTGAACAACAATATAAGAAGTGGCAACAGCTAAGGCAATGGAAATATCAGTCTGTGTAGAGTTACACAGACAAACTCTATTGACTCATGGTTAGATTTGGTGTCTAAGAAGAAGAGAAATTATTTGTCCTGAAGTACGTCAGCAGGTTATCCCCATACATTCAACAAGAGATGGAGTTTTTTACTGTCAATGCACTTATTGATGCAGTTCAGTACACCAACAAGATTGAAGCTAAACAAAAAGAAAAATCATGTTTCGTGAACAAGCCAACATGTCGAACATCCAACAAGAGGTCATCAGCCGACTCCGACAAGTCAAAGCACCCTTCTCGTCCAACCCCACCAAAGCCTGATTATCATAAGAATAATTTTTAGAAATACAATAAGGATCGCATCAAACAAGCTCCTACCGAGAAATGGTATGACTATCACAATTCATCTTGGCATGATACGTACGAGTACAAAGCTTGAAAGACATTTTTGGAAAAATTGTCGACATCCGACTTATATGACAAAGCCCTTGTAGAATTCGACCCAGAATCATCGACCCTCTTAGCTTTGACTTCAACCACTTCGACAGCCTCAACTATCGTCGATGAGGAGGAATGAGAACGTCTATTCTATACATGGATATGGATTCAAAAAAATCCATTACATATGATTGTGGATAATGGTAGCGATCAGAACTTTATTTCTGAAGACTTGGTGAAGACATTAGGTCTTGTCACCATTCCACATCCTCATCCTTACAATATCGGTTGGATGAAGGATGGACAAGAACTAAGAATCACTCACCAATGCAGACTCACCTATTTTATCAAGCCCTTCGAAGATCAAGTACTTTGTGACATGGAAGCACTTTCTGTAGTTGATGCCATGTTCGAGAAACCTTACCTGTGGGATTGACATGGTACATATCAATCACGGCCACAGAAGGTGATTTTCAAAACTCGGAATCAATGGTACAACATACCAGAGTGACAACCCACATATACGGTTGACATGATATCTTCCAAACAAAAAAATAAGCTTAACAACCATGCTCAAAAGTTCGCATTGATTATGATAAAACCTCAAAATTCCAAGAAGATTGCAGCAACAAGTCGACTCATCAACCAACGTATCTCCTGACAACAACAACAAATCGACCATATTCTTGACAAATATCAAAACTTATTCCAAGAACCAGATGAAGTACCTCTGCATTGTCAGGTAAAACATTCCATTGAACTTGTTCCTGGTTGTCCATTACCTAACACATTTGTTTATAGAATATCCATTCTCGAGAATGAAGAGATTCGTAGACAAATCCAGGATTTGATCAACAAAGGTCACATCTTCCCTAGCTCCTCTCCTTGTGGAAGTCCAGTAGTCCTAGTTGCAAATAAATACAGGACTCGGCACATGTGCATCGACTATCAGGCTCTCAACAAGATTTCAGTAAATAGCAGGTATCCTCTTCCAGGGATAAGTGAACTCCTTGATAGCTTGAAAGGTGCTAAGTTCTTTACGAAGCTTGACCTCAAGTCGGGATATCATCAAATTCCGATTGAGTCCATTGATGTATGGAAAATGACTTTCAAGACCAAGTAAGGATTGTTTGAATGGATAATCATGCCTTACGGCTTAACCAATGCACTTGCAACCTTCATGAGGTATATGGATGACCTTCTACGACCCTTTATTGACAAGTGTGTAATTGTTTATCTTGACGATATCTTGATTTTTATGCAATCATGGGAATAACATGTTAGACAGATTCGACAAGTCTTTGACACTCTCCAGCAACATCGACTATATCTGAACATGGACAAATGCTCATTTGCGATGACCAAAATCAAATATTTTGGGTATGTAATTGAATATGGGAATTCATGTTGACGCATAAAAAATTACAGATCCTAAAATATTGGCCCATTCCTCAAAACATTCATGAACTGGGAAGTTTTCTCAGTTTGGTAAATTTCTATCTATGGTTCATACTTGGCTTCAATCACATTGCATGGAATTTGAATCAGTTGACTAAAGGAAATGGGAAAACTGTCTTCAAATGGACACCGACACAACAACAATCTTTTGAACAACTCAAAAATAAGATTTGTACTGCACCAGTACTTGTGTTACCTGATTTACATCACACTTTTGAGATTGAGACGGATGTATCAGACTATTCCCTCAACACAGTAATCACTTAGTCAAGTCACCCAGTCGCGTTTCATTTCAAAAATTTCAATGACATTGTTAGAAGGTATTTGATGTATGAAAAAGAACTGTATGCCATTGTACAAGATCTTAAGCAATGGAAACACTACATTCGTGGAAAGGAAACGGTCATTCTTACTATTCATAAACCTTTACAGTTCGCCTCGGCCTAGTCAAAACTACAGAAACCTCAACAACTCAAGTGGATTAATTACCTGCAGCAATTTCAGTTCATAATTAAATATCAAAAAGGCAAAACCAATGGCGCAACCAGTTGTCTCAACCCACCCCCATTACTCTATTGTCTACAGTGATGAGTATGCAGGGCTACGACACCACTACTTGGCCACAATTGTATTTGGTAGACTATGACTTCTTTGTGATTTATCGACAGCTTAAGGCCGACATGATGTCAACTATCGACTACTTCCTAAAAGACTCTCTGTTATACAATCTTGGACACCTTTGTGTACCGACCCGTGAGCACAAACAGAAGCTCACTTGGTACACGCACTACATCAAAATTGCAAGAAATTTTGGAGTGTCAAAAACACTTGTTATCCTCCAAACGTATTTTTATTGGACTTCTCTTAAATATGATGTCAACAAGTACATTCAATCTTGTGTAGTTTGTGTTATTGCTAAATCGTCGAATCGACGAAAAGGACTGTACACGCCCCTGCCATTTCCTAGTCGACCATGGGAATCTATTTCTATGTACTACTTGACGGGATATCCTACTACCAAACATTAGCATTATGTGATCTTAGTAGTAGTCAACAGATCGTCCAAGATAGTTATACTCATACCATGCAAGAAGACTACAACAGCACAGCAAACTGCTTAGCTCCTCTTCGAACATGTTTGGAAACATTATGGCCTTTCGGTGACTATTATTTTCGAAAGAGATGTTATATTTGTCCATACCTTTTGGAAAACTCTCTAGCAACGTCTCGACATGAGACTTTCTTTGTTGGTAGCCTTCCATCCTCAGACAAACGGATAGACAAAATTCATAAATTTCTTGGTAGTACAATTGCTTCACATGTACAACCACAAGCATCATCGAACATGGGATGACAGCCTCCCATACATACAGCACAACTACAATCATGCTCAACACAGATCTATGGTAAAGAGTCCATTTGAGATCTGTTAGGGATTTCAAGGTACAACACCTATCAACTTGATCAATTGCTCGACATAGTCGAATGACACCGGCTTCAAAGGATGAGAAGTTGCGAAAGCATTAAAGTTCAGAGATCAAATCTACAACATCCAAAAGCACGCACAGGAAATGTTGCAACGAGCTAATGCAAAAGCTAAGGCCCGACACGCTAAACATCGTATTCCTCATTAATTCCAAATTGGGGATAGATTTTGGTTACATCTAAAGAAGGAGCACTTCACTATCTCATACAGAAACTTGAAACCTTTGTGATATGGTCCATATAGTATCCTTAAACATATTGGAGAAAATTCTTTTCAGCTCGACATTCCTACATGCCTTGGTCTACATCCAGTCTTCAATGTAGACTTACTTCGACCATACCATGTGCCATTGTTGGAGCAAAACGACTTTCAGACAACCAAACCGACAGACATCCATCTAGATTTTTAGGAACCTCTTCCTTATGACACCATTGTGGGATGATGTATACGTCATACAAGGACGAACTCCATTCCCTTGTTTCAAGTGGATAAAGATGCATAGCTCCCTGCGCAAGAAAAATGGTACTATACTACTAAAATAACCAACAATTTTCCTCACCTAAACGAGCACACAATGGAGACCATTGTTTCTTAAAGAAGCAGGAAAGATCCACTCAACAGTTGACATGTTGTCGAACTTTAACAAAGTTTATCACTTTGACTACTTCGACTGCTTCGATTAGTTTAGTATCGGCTTCGACAAATTCGAACCTCGACACAACAGACTTTGATAACCTCAACAAGTTTTGCACTCAACATACATCATCTCTACATGCATTGTCGACACCAACGATTGTCAAACATCAATAGAGTTCCTCTCTATCTTCCAATCATCTGCGATGATTGAAATTCTAAACTGTTATAAATTCTATTGTAACTGAACGTAACGGGTAGTCACCCAAGCATCTCAGCATTCTATATAAACATGTAAACTATTGTAGTATACATCAATCAACCTCCTCAGCCATAGAGGATCCATCTGATCTATCCATGTACTACTTTAACAATGATGAGGATATTCTTGAAGCTCTTTTGACTCCGAAATATCCCTGGGATGATATGCACCATCGCTCCTATTCTATCCCCAATGAGCCTTCTTCATCCTCGGACCAATTATCTGTCAAAGCAAAAGACTTCATCCGTGGAAGTGTTGAATGGTTTAAAAACCCGATTCCGATGCCTGATGCCTTTGAAGAAGGTAACATGGATAACATTTCACCAACCATTAAGGTCAATATATCAACCACACCCCGGGATAATTGAATATATTACACTCAGAGTGTCTTGCTCCCCTAAAGAAGTCACTTCATACAAAACACTTTTTCATGAGTTTTATGATATTTTCACTTGGTCATATACCAATATGCCTAGGCTTGATCCATCCATCATCGAAAATCATATTAAAACCTATCCTAATGTTTCCCCCGTTCGCAAAAAGCAATGACCCGTTCACCCATCAAAGGCCCTCGCCATCAAAGATGAGATCGAGAAACTACAAAAAGAAGGTTTCATATACCCCATCGCGTATACCACTTGGGTTTCAAATCTTGTTCCCGTCAACAAAACATAGGGTACCATTCTCATATGTACTGACTCCCGTGACTTGAATTTGGCGTGTCCCAGAGATAAATCCCCCCTATGCTCATTAACAAGATCATTGACGCTTTTGATGGACATGAAGTATTTTCCTTTATGGATGGTTTTTTCGGTTATAACCAAATTCAAATCCACAAAGAGGATCAGTACAAAACCACTTTCACTACCCCCTAGGGCACGTTTGCGTATTGTGTTATGTCATTTAGCCTTAAAAATGTTGGTGCCACATTTCAACAGGCCATGACCTTTTGCTTCCATGACCTCATTCACATCATCTTAGTCTATTTAGATGACCTCACGGCTTGATCTCGAAAGCATTCTCAACATTTGGACAACTTATGACAAGTCTTCTTCTGATGTCGTAAATATTACATCCACTTGAACCCCCTCAAGTATTCCTTTTGTTTCCAAGTCGGGAATTTACTAGGATTCATCGTGTCTCAGAGAGGGATTTCTGTGGATCCTTTGAAGGTTCAAGCCGTCTTAAATATCCCCCCCATGTACTTTGCACCAATTGCAGAGCCTCCAAGGCAAGGCCAATTTCCTTCATCGATTTATTCTAGACTATGTGATGAAAGTTCATGGGTTCTTACGTTTGCTCCATACCAACATTCCTTTTGTATGGGACGAGCATGCACAAGGAGATTTCGATGCATTGAAATAAGCTTCGAATTCCGCTCCATTGTTTTCTCCTCTCGACTTCACCAAGGATTTTATCCTCTATGTGTCGGTATCTGAAAATGCTATCGTTGGAGTGTTGGTTCAAGAAGGCGATGCTCGTTAAGAGCACGTGATTTACTACGTAAGTCAAAAACTCTCTGTACCACCTTTACGTTATGCCCACAAAGAGAATATGGCACTCACAACTGTCTTTTTAGTACAGGAGCTATGTCATTATATTCTCATGAGCCGAACTCGAGTTGCGGTTGATTCCAACCCCATGCATTATCTCTTGTGTCGCTTCCTTGTCCAAGGTCGCATTACCAAGTGGATTGTCGTTCTACAGGAATATGACCTGGAATTCGTCACACCAAAAAGCACCAAATATTTCATGTTAGCTTCCTTAATGGCAAACTTCCCTTCATCGTCTACCTCATCGCCTATTAGAATCAATCTTCGTGACGAATCCATATTTTTTATCTCTATAGAAGACCCATGGTGTGGGGGAATTGTCATGTACTTACGCACACAAAATTTTTATCCCCATTTAAGCCATGAATATCGTCATTGCATCTGGCACCAAGTTTCCTGATATGTCCTTATTGGCGATGTCTTGTACCATCGCGGTTTCAACACAATACTGCATCATTTCCTCACCCATAATGAATATGAACAAGTTCTGAATGATTGTAATATTGGAGCATGTGGTGGCCACTTCTCTGTTCTGGCTACCGCTCAAAATATAATATGCGTCAGTTATTTCTGGCCCTCCATCTTCGTCAATTGCATCCATGCAGTTAAACATTGTCACAATTGTCATATCTTTTCTCCAAAGGCAAGGACACCTCCTGCACCGCTACATCCCGTCGTCATAGTCGGTCCCTTCTGCAAATGGGCGATTGACTTCATGAGTTATAACCCTCCTTCAGTCAGCGACCATAAATACATCATTGTGGTCATTGATTACTTTACCAAATGGGACGATTCCATGCCTACTTTCAATTGTAAGGCTGATACCGTGACACGTTTCTTTTTTAACCATGTTATTACTCGTTTCGATGTCCCTCAACAATTAGTCTCATACCACAGTTCTCATTTCAAGGACGATGTTTGGACAGATCTCTCTGCCATGTTGAAGTTTGAACATCGGTATTCCTATGCTTATTACCCTCAGGGAAATGACCAAGTTGAGGGTGTCAACAAGATCCTCAAAACCATGCTCCAACAAATGGTGGACAAACAAAAATCCAACTAGCACCACTCGCTCTTTTCCACCCTATGGGCCTACTAGACATCGACTGAAACCACCATTGGTTTTACCCCATTTCACTCAGTCCATGCTGTGGAATTGGTTCTTCCCATTGAATGTCATATTTCGTCACTCCTCCTTGTCGTCGAACTTCAACATGATACTTTACCATTATAAAAATGCTTGCTTATGCTTGAGCAAACTGATGAGGATTGTTGCATTGCTATCCAAATGATTGAAGCGGCTAAGACCTGATCGATGTCCCACTATGACTCCCACGTCCACCCATGCACCTTTAGCGAGGGGGACCTTGTCCTAGTCTACAACCAAGCCTGTGATAAGACTGGAAAAGGGAAGTTTGAATCCATGTGGTATGGCCCTTATGTCATCCATCAATGTCTCGGCAAGGGGGTATATATCCTTGTTGAATCTGATGGCCACCTCTTGAAGAATCCCCACAATGGGCTCTACCTCAAGAGGTTCTATGCATGAATTCACTCACCATGAGTACCCTTGTATCATAGTTTTCCTTTCTTTTTTTACATTGTTTTTACAACGATCCTCACAGTTTGTTTCCTTAGTTGCTCGAGATGGATCCGACCTCACCTTTCAATGTTGGTTTCGCTAATGGAGAAAGCAGATGGTCTCATAATCTTACCTTAGCTGCGTGGGTCATTTATTCCCCGTCACATGAGTTGATCCATATCGATGGATTGTGTTGGTGTTGCTACCAACAACTAGGCTGAGTACAACGGTGTCATTGGTCTCCTGACTGTCGCCCTTCACTTCGGTATTTGTCGCATTGATTTCTTCCTAGACTCCCAGATGCTTGTCTCCCAGTTGAATAATTGCTACCGTGTACGCGATCCTTGCCTCTTTTGAAAATTATTGTTCCCTAGACACTTGGTTAGACATTTCAAATCCATTTCATTCATGCATGTTCCAAGAATTATCAATAGTGTATCAGATCAAATGGCTAATGAATTTCTAGAATAGCACATCAATCATCGCATATAGGAAATAAACTGCATCATGCATCATCATATAGTCATGCATACATATGTCATATACATCATATAGGCATCATCATAAAAAGAGACTAATAAAAAACCCATAAAAATATAAAAAGGTGCATCCACATGCATATATATCATAAACATAATGTTCAGTACAAAATGAGAATCTCCACAGGCTTTCTCGTATGATCATACATATCATACAAAAATCCCCATGCTCATATGCATTGGTGGCAGCATCACAAGCTACTAGTCTGAGTCATCCTCCTCTAACTTTGTTTCCTCCTTTGTGTCCTCCTCCTCATTGGAGCTCTTCTCCTCCATCAACACGTCACCCTATGTCACCACTCTAACATACTCAGCAACAACTGTGATCCTCCTCATGAGAGAGATCCACTCCGAAGGATCCCTGTAGCTTGCGACAATTATATCGTCGTCTAGGTATTGCCACCCATCGTTAGTGACCCCCTTCAGCAACCTCTCCACATCCAGATGCAATGAGTCCAATGTCATACTCTATTGTCACCTATTCCCCTGATCAAGTGGATCTAAACCCTACACCTTGCCCTTGCGTTGTTGTTACCCTATTGGAGGGTGTGATCCCACGTCTACACATGCACACAATATGTCATTAGTATCTACCACACACATGATCTAGCTACAACTATGCTACTAAAACTATATATGAATGCAACCACAAAAGAATCATGTATATGTATCGTCAGGTCCCCAGACCTTCCCTAGAGGTCGAGGCATCTTTGGGTCTCCCAGGTAATCCATTCTTGTGTATGGATAGTCCTCTATGAGGATTGGAAGTTGTCGCCATTGAGCAAAAAGATCTCGGGTGAAGAAGCAACCCACCAAGTTTCCTCCCTCTCTGATCATCATCTCGCACCATTTCCTCATGCGAGGCTNCCCCCCCCCGTCAAGATGTCCTGGTTCAACGCACGCTGAACCGTTGTCAAGTACATCTAGGCCCATCCATAGTACGTGCCCCTCAGCACACTCTGAACCATCAGTGGTTGATCACATGAGATCTTGTGCAGCCCCTTCAATCCCAGTATGTGTAGCACCATAGCTGCCACTGCTCGAGTCTCCAAACTCTCAATGTCACACACCAATATGTACGACTTGTGAACATACGCTAAGGCATAGAAATGCCTAGAGAAAAGGCCATCCATCAACAGCCTCCTTAGTAGATTCGGTGAGGTGTTGTCGATCACACCCAGTAGCAGGAGTCCAGTCAAAAAATACACATCTCAGAGGGTGATCTCCAAACGCTCACCCTTGATGATTTTGTATAACACAACAAGGGGATCTGAAAGAACTTCAAGAGCCCACACCGGGCGAGAATGTCTTGTACTGCTCCATAATCCTCCACATATTCTCTGAGATCCCCAATGTCTCACTCTCTCCACTCGACTCAATGCATCCTATACATGCACAAAGTCCCTATCAGACCCAGTTACACAAAAATTCCCATTATGTGCTAGGTCACTCCCGTCGGCCATTTTTGTGCGACCCAAGTCATGCAAAAATGCTTGACGGACGCACCTGGGTCACTCTTATCTCCTGACATGTACGACCTAGGTCACGCTTGTCTCCCTGACGAGAGCAACCGGGTCATGCCTGTCTGCATGATAAGTGTGACATGTTTCACGCCTTTTCCCTCAAAAAGTGTGACCCAGCTCTAAGAACCCTTCGAACTCGGTCATGGCCCTCATAGTGAGGAAAACTAAAAAGTAAACCACTGAAATTGACAGGCTCGATGAGAGATCTTACCTGCAAGTCACATATCGAAAAATCACCGGTCCAGTCATAAGAAATCAACAGTTGTGTTTTGGGTCCCTCCACTTCAACTCAACACTGCATAGTGAAAATGACACATGTCATGTGGTCTCCCCTGTTTATAGGTCTCCATTTGGTCAAATGTTTCTTCTGTGCACCACAGAGTCATCCGACGTCTGTTCTTCACGCCGTTTGCATCATCAGATTCAGTTTTCCATCCTCTATCTCTTGACGAGACCCATGTCTCATACTCTCCCTATACTTTTTCAGGATATTTCCTATAGTCACCTCGATTTACGTGCCACCATGCAAATCACACATTGTACATATTGGCATGTTCATGAGCCATCTGCTCCATCCATACTACAAACTTGGCCTTATTTTACCTCCATCCATCATCCTACAAGGAGGCTCCACCAATGTTCTACTGTTATTCATATTAACCATGTTCACAACATCACCCCTTTTGGTACATCGAACACTTCCTCCTTGCTTAACTAACCATTGCGGAGTTTATGTTAAGATCTTTTCTAACTCCTAAAAGAATGAAAAGATTGATGAGAACGCTTGCTTCCTTTCACGCTCGTTAAAGTATTTGAAGGGAGTCTCTGTGGCCTCATTTATCTCCTTTTTCAGAATACGTAAACTGTTTAAAGAAAAGGACCACCCTAGCACCTTCCAGCTAGGAACGCTTCCCTTTGTATATTTTTATGCTTTGTTGGACATTGGGGCCGTAACATACAAAAAAGCTCATTATGGGTTGTATTTATACTCTTTTCCAGCCCTCTCATAAAGAAAAGATCACTGAGCAATATTGATTTTGTTCATGCTCATCAAATTATTTGAATGATCATCCAGTCAGTGTAGATTTAACCTTTCTCAACCTCATTGGACTACCAATGAAAAATAATTCTCTCTTCCCCTTTTGGTTGGGAGAGATCTCCTTTGTACACTTTTATCCTTTTTCAGACTTGGGAGACTACTATAAAAAAAAAGAGAACCATTGGAGTCTTCTTCCTGTTTTTAGACTCTCTAAACCTGAAAACACCATCGATCATTTATCATCTCAGGCTCGACAAAAATCCATGGGATAGTATCATGTTGAACATACTTATATCCCTTCTTCGTGATCCTTAAACTATGAAGAAGGCCCAAATGATGTCAATAGGAGCCCACACATATTACATATGGTCTCACATTATGTCATATTTCCCCCATTGGGTCGCCTTTGTTTAGAGTACTCTGCGATGAGTCTCCCTTGGATCCCCTGGATATCACTATTCCAATTACTCCCTCAAGTATTTCCCATTGTAGTTATATACCCGGTTTCACAGCTATGATCCCTTTCCCATGAGTCAGTCTCATTTGTTGCTAAGTCATCCCTATCATCATACTCTGAACAAAGGAAGGAGTCCATCGTACTCCCCTACCCCTGTTCCCCATTCAATGTCTCAGTCCCCTAACTGTTCCACATATTTGTTTATCCCCCCTCGTGCTTCTATCAAGGAAACCTTATCGCCTTGGTAGTTGCAAGTCTCCTTCTATCGACGTCAACACATCTATTCCATGGATAGAACAAGAATTCCATGTATCCTGGTTTCATCCACCTCATTGATGAGTTCCTTGGACCACTTGAAAGGATTCCTTAGTGCCTTTCAGGTTGGTTGTGTCTCACATGCTTGACTTCAACTCCATCATCACATCATTGAGATTCGTACAGGATATTGGTTCCTTCATTATTTGGTCGAAGACCCTGGTTATCACCCGAATCTAGCACATTGGTGAGTCTATTCTTAGGACCCATACAGTTTCATGTCCCTTGTTATTTTATGGCTGCGTTGGTGACATTTTTTGGAAGCCCCTCAATGTCATGCTTTTGTGTATCTATAGTACTTGATGTTCTTTATTGTACCTCAGATATTTTGAATCTCAGTCATTGAGTCCATACAGATATGTACACCTCCTTATCCAGCGGAGCATCAGTTGTTGTGATATTGCATTCTATGAGAATTCCATTTTTCCTATGTACCAATTCTTCATATTAGTCTATATATTCAGCCTCCCATTAAGGCCACCAATATGTACTACCAATTGTATTGATCGAATCCCATTATTTGAGCCTTGATCCCCATTTATATATTGAGACATTGTTACGAGCATGGGTATGCCAACCTTGTCCATATACATGTATGAGATTATATGTACCTCATCCATTTTTTAGAAGAAGTACAAACCAAAATCCACTGCAACTCAAATGAGGAGACTCCACTCATCCATGATTCTCTCCAGTCTCTCTACCATTGTCACCATTTTCCCTTGATCCTATGATGTCTATCGGCCATACGATTAGCTCCTACCCTCACACATCAGGGGGTAATCCGTTAACACAAAAAATTGTTTACCTAACTCACTATGGTCCAAACCATAAATATGCATCATATTCCCACCATTATTTCATCCATTTTGACCTTCACAACTAAGATCCTGCCAAATATGGTCCAAAACATTATTATTCATTCCCCCATAAATACAGGGAAGTTGAACATTTATTGTGATTTATCCCCACTCTCTCCAAAAAGGACCAAAAAACCCTAAAATGAGAATGGGTCAAAAACAATAGATAAATACCATGCACAATAAAATACCATGGGTCAAAAAACCTCGGATCATCCTATAAATACATTGTGAAGGTCTCCCCAAAAACACTTTTAGTCACACTTTTGAACTTTTGGCATCCATTCATTCACTCTTGATCCTTTCTCCATTATCATCACACTTTGTTATATCATTCCCATGGTGTATGTTGAGCTTGCTCCATACCCATTTGGATCCATTCCCCCTATTTGACAACCACTAGTGGAGCAAAATGGAGACCCAAACCGTGGAGTTGCGGTACCATTTCCTCGGATGGATGTAGTGGCCCACTTTAAATAAAGGTATGCATATTATTGTTATTTGTTGTTTGTTAGAAAATAAAATCAAAATCATAAAAATATTTTTCGTTCTTGCTTATTTTCAGTTATTGTTGTAAGTCGAGGTTGAAAGACACTTCGCACCATTGAACTCTACCCTATGATGTGGTTGATCTAGGGTAGCGCGTTTTCATATAGTAAGGGAGAAATACCCACTACAAATATATGTCCTGGTAAATTCAAGTATGAAATACAGATCCTTCGATTAAGCATAATCATGGATGGCGTCAACCATATTCCCTCCAAAACACCAACTATTCTATTTGGAATATAGTAGTGATCAATAACAATATCCCCCCATGGTTTTCCAAGAATAATGAAGATCTTATGTAGTCTCTCGCAGTCCCAAGTAGAAGACAAGTCAAGAATATGAATGTTTACCTACAACCATTGATCGATGAATTAAAGGAATTATGGGAATGGATACATGTATACGATCTATGAAGACCCACCCCAACATAAAGGAATTCTACTTTTTATATCATATATGTGTACACCACACATGATTATCTAGGATTAGGATTTTTCTCTGGTAAACGTGTTGTTTGATTTCTTTATATCCGTAACAATATTTTTTGGTATATTTAATTCAGTGCGGTTGTATTGATCTTCAACACTAATGTGCTTTGTATACCATAATACTACAGGTCTTGTAACAAAAGGGTGTCATGGATGTAAATGTTGTGGACCTTTTATGAAGGATAGGTTGTCCATCCACCTACAAATTCCAATGTACAACTGCTCGAGGGTATTCCTCCCAGAAAACCACCCATATATAATAGCAACATCTACTTTCAATGGTAAACAAGAGAGAACCCAAAGGCCTAAAATAATGACATTGGCTCACTAGATTAGGTCATATGATAGAGAGAAGAAGGAAATTGCAGAAATGTTCAATTCAAATGGGGAACCTATGTTCGATGATCCCGAATTCTTCGACACCTATGTTGAGAAAATTCCCAATGGGATGAAAAGTAAATTGATATTTTATGAGCTCCCATATTGGGAGCATCTTAAGATTGTCCACTTACTAAATCCCATGCATATATTTAAAAACGTTTCATCTTCTTTGTGGAGGCACATATCATCGAAACAAAGTGACTTGTTGACTGTCATGAGAGACCTTATTTCTTCAAAAAAAATGGACTCTCCTTAAGTAGTCTAAAACGATAGAAACAAAAATCATAACAAGTTTTTCCATTTTTCTTTTTAGATGTATTATTTCTTCAAATATTAAAAAGAAGCATCGGCCAAGACAAGAAAATAGAGGAGAGGCCAACCCCTCTTGGTTGTTTCAAGAAGATGATGTCCCATGGGTTTTGAAGAAATATGGTATTTATTTGGAAAATGAAGTTATACTAGGTGTTTCGATATTTAATATGAATTTGTAACATTATGGAAATAGTTTTTTTCTATGAATTATGTTAATATTAACTAGTAAGTAATAAATGGATTATATATTAATTCAAAATGTATAATTCATTTACAAATTAATTACACTTAAAGAGGACATCTATGATGTGTGAATGCATTTTATTTATTTGTTATGTATCACTAACACACTCTATCATTAGATTTCATTCTATTAATTTACATAATGTTAATTCCTTCACTAATCACAAAACCACTTTCAAACTCTAACAATGCAATCACATTAAGGTTTTGTGAAATCAAGTTATTTATAACAATTGACCAACTCATCGTCACTACCATGATTAATTATTTAGCATGACATGAGAGATATCCATGACCAATTTCCTTACATATTGAAGGGAAGTGTACCTAGAGTCTTGGCCCTAATCTACACCCATATCATAGTCTATCCTAGGAAAACTCTTTAATGGGTTTCTACATCAAAAATATAGTCAAATTCATTGGTCAAGTCAACCTTAATTTTTGTTTCGAATTTACCCCCGCAAGAATACATGCACTCTCCAAACTATGCATTTTTGACAATTCAATGCTTACTAAAATAGCACCTAAGAAAAGTATGCATCCCTGTAATGACTAAGTGATCTCCCCATTCTAGTTATAAATTAATAGAGCCCTCATGTCATTTTGACAACAAACTTTGGCCATAGTGACATCGCTATTTTCTTGAACTAATCATATAATTCTTAAACCCTCATATAAATTTTAAATGTGATAATCAATGGCCAAGTGCACATTAATTGTAATATTAGCATTAAGATAAGGTACCCTATTTATAGAATTTTTTTGACATATGTGTTAATAAAATTGAGAAATGTTTAAAAGAGGATGGCTACATTGAAAATAACATGTCTAGACTAATCATATAATTCTTAAATCCTCATATAAATTTTAAATGTAATAATCAATGGCCAAGTGCACATTAATTGTAATATTTGCAATAAGCAAAGGTGCCCTATTTATAGCATTTTTTTTACATATGCGTTAATAAAATAGAGAAATGTTTAAAAGAGGATGGCTACATTGAAAATAGCATGGCTAAACTTATTGTCATCCTGCATCGATTACATTATTATTTTATGTTTAAACTTTTAAATCTATTCATGAATAAGAAAATTAACCTTCTCAATCATTTAAAAAAAATTATAAACTTAACATTAAGATGGATAAAATCAAGATTTTGATGTTAAATCTAAGAGACAAAAAAAATCATCTTTTTTTATGGTGGTAACACCCTACATAAGCATCAATTTAAATTGTGATTTAAAGTAGACGGGCAATAGCGAATTCATTAACAAAAGGAACTAGGATACTACAAAGATTTTATAAATCCTAAATTTAATGCTCAAAACCATTTTTCCAATTTTATGTGCATAAAGAACAAAATTAATACTATCAAATTTAGAACCAATGGGACTCATAACCTCCATGATGAAACTATTCAATAGTCTAACTGAAAGCAATAGCTTGGGATGATTGATTATGTAAAATTTGTGATAAATAGGAAGTGAAGAAAGAACATAATTTCCTTTTCACATGGCCCACATTTAATAATGTAATCAAAAACTTTATTGTGAGGAACCCATGTCAACCCTTCTCTTTACTCCGTTAGTATATTTTTGTTGAACGCATATGCTTTGTAAGTCATCCCATGAGTATATTGTATTATCCCACATTCATGGGGAGTAATAGTTGTTTAGATTAGACTTGGTATATAAGTATGTGTTGATGCCAATGAAGGCATCCACGAGTTAATTGTATTGAGCTTGCTCAAAGGTAGTTGTTTCCTCGAAGTGGCCTGCGATCAATAAAATTCCTTTTGTACTTTTCTATTTATGTTATTTCATGCATTTTCATTATTTATCATAGGAGGTTTCTCACATCTAGTATCAGAGCATTTTCTTGGGCTCATTGGGTGGAATTTATACCAATTTTTTTTCTATTGCAGTGCTTCCCAGCGTTGTGATTATTGCAGTAGTGCTTCTTCTTTACATCTGTATTGTTCATTTAAATTGCAAGTTCAGATCAGGGAATAACCCCTATCCGCTTAACCATGGGAAGTACGTGGGAATAGCCCTAAAAATCATTGTGAGGCGTACCACAGGAACCCCAAAGTAGTTGGCCATTGAGAGGACCTGCCAAGTGAAAAGGGCAATGACCCCTACCTAATTGGCTAGTTCCCACCCGTGAGATAAACCAAGAGTTGTCGTTTGTGGAGTCAGGGGTACAACCCCAATACGCAAGCAGTTAGACATCATTGGTGGTTGAGTGAATCCCATGAATCTTTAGGAAGTTGAAAATACCTGGGGTCCATATCTATTTCCAGTTGATAAAGCGCAGATTGCATCTGTCTAGAGCCACCACAAATCAATTCCACC
Source organism: Pseudotsuga menziesii (assembly GCA_001517045.1). Classification (NCBI taxonomy): domain Eukaryota; kingdom Viridiplantae; phylum Streptophyta; class Pinopsida; order Pinales; family Pinaceae; genus Pseudotsuga; species Pseudotsuga menziesii. Next base: position 535,202 of record LPNX010618000.1, on the reverse strand, counting down.
AAACCAAAAAAAAGGTTTAAATTTCTATTTTTTCACCATATCTTCTTTGTTTTATCTTTTTTTCCCTTGAAAATTCATTGGAACCCCGTGTAATCCATTCTACATATTTCCTTACTTGAGGACCCTATCCCAAATTCCACTTCCCGAAGCACGAAATCCTACATTTATCTATTTTTAGGGTTTGTCATAACTTTTTCGATTCTCACCCAATTGCCTTCAAATTTTTCCATAGTGTTCATTTCCTAATTCTGCTTCCATGTCCCTCTTTGAAAAAAATTCCCATTCTTTCACCCTGCTTCTGAAATTCTCATTTGTTGCTTCCTTGTTTCTCATAAAGTGTCCAAAACCTAGTCAAACCCCAATTACCCACCAGAGCTTTTTCCAACTCCAAATTTCCCTTTTCTAAATACATATTTGTTTTTGTTTTTCTACCCATTTCCAAAAAAAAAAACTATTGGTTATGGTTTTCACCTGCACCGGAGCAAACAAACAAATGTAAGATGAACTTGTTGCCCTCAAGACCAAACTCCAAGATATGGATGAAAAATTTATCGACCTCCATCTTCAGCATTCAGTCATGAACAATAAACGACAACCTGGGTCTTCTGCAAACATTGGGTTGTCTTCTTCCATCATTTTTTCGTGGGCCAAAGCTTAATTATCCTCGCTTCAATGGTGATGAACCAACTGGATGGATATACAAGGCATAACAATATTTCAGTCTACATAATGCTTTTGATGTCAACAAATTCCCACTTGCATCCTTTAATTTGGAACATGAAGCCCTTCAATGGTTCCATTGGTACATCAAGGCTCATGAAGAGCCAAAATGGACAGATTTTTCCCAACTCCTTTTGCAACGATTTCACCCTAGTGCTTTTGATGACTTCATAGGAGCACTCACTAAACTTCGTCAAACTGGAACTGTGAGCGAGTATCAAACAAAAGTTGATAAATTGGCCAATCACACAGAAGGATTTTCTGATGCATTCTACATGAGTTGTTTTATCAGTGGTCTGAAGGATGTAATATTCTATGAGGTTAAAATGTTTTGTCCCAACACAATTATGGAATCCCTAGGGTTGGATAAGTTCACAGAGGATAATACCATAGCTCAACAGTGCTCCAAATCCATTTTTGTTTCATTAAAAAATACGGTTCCCCAAAGACCTCCAATCATGCCAGCTCCTAGAACCACTCCTATCAAGAATTTGTTTGAAGTGGAGATGTGGGCACATAGAGAAAAAGGGTTTTTTTATAATTGTGATGAGAAATTCACCCAAGGACATCAATGTGCTGAGAAAAATGTCTATCTCTTGAATGTGGATTCTTTTCCTGCACCTGAAATTTCTGACGATGCTCAGGATCTAGTAGATGATGAGGATGGCATTCAGCAGCTGCTTGTTGACCCTCCTACTCAGGACGACCATACAAACATATATATTCATGCATTAGCTAGATTCACCACCCCACAAACCATGCAGGTCAAGGTTTTCTTTAATAATCTCTCTCTTACAATACTCATTTATTATGGTAGCACTCATAACTTCATTGACCCTTGGATAGCCAAACAGGCTGATTTTTTTTCCCATCCTTGCTCCATGTTTGAAGTCATGATTAACAATGGTGGAACCTTACCTTGCAAAGGGAAGTTTTGTAATGTGTGAATCTCTATTGGAGATTATAACTCATGCTCTAACATGTTTGTCTTGCCCTTATGCAGATGTGATGTGGTTTTGGGTGCTCAATGGTTACACACACTTGGACCCATATTATGGGATATTGTTGAACTTTGGATGCAGTTTTCAGTCAATGAGAAAAAACACACATTCTAGGGCTTACAACTAAGGTCTCTCAACACCATCAATTCACATCGTATGGAAAATATCCTTAAGAAGAATTCACATGGTGTCATCGCTCAACTCCATTTCGTTTATATGCAACCTTTAGTTGTCTTCACTACTCCCTTGTATCTACAAAACAATTTGGATAGATATGCATGTGTCTTTGATGAACCAGTGGGATTGATACCTTCAATACCAGAGGACCATTGTATTACGCTCCTTGGAAGCATCCCTCCCAATATCAGGCCCTATTGCTACCTATTTCACCAACAGACAGAGATTGAGATTCTCGTTTGGAACTTACTGAAGCAAGGTATTATTTGCCCTAGTACCAGTTCCTTTTCTTCACTAGTTCTTCTTGTCCGAAAAAAAAAGATGGGTCATGGTGCCTCTGAATTGAATTTCGAGCACTTAATCAAATCACAATCAAGGATAAGTTTCCAATTCATTTTGTTGATGAGCTTCATGGTGCACATTTTTTCTCCAAGTTGGATCTTCGTTCTGGGTATCCCAAATTCGAGTTCATTAGGATGATATCCCTAAAATGGATTTTTGTACACATGATGGCCACTATGAGTTTTTTTTCATGCCCTTTGGTCTCAAAAATGCTCCTTTCACATTCCAGGCATTGATGAATAAAATATTTCAGCCCTACTTTCGAAACTTCATTTTAGTCTTCTTTGATGATATCCTCATCTATAGTAAAACATGGGTTGAGCATATCCAACATTTGGATCTTGTACTGCAACTTTTATGTGATCATCATCTTTGTGCCAAATAGTCTAAATGTATTTTTGGGCAAGAGGAAGTAGAGTATCTCAGGCATATTGTTTCAGCACAAGGGGTTCACATAGATCCTACAAATAGATGCCATGAAAAATTGGTCGCATCCTCAGACACTCAATGTCATGTCCCAAATTTTACATTGGGTCACAATGGCCTAATCACATTTTCCGTATTCATGAGATTTTGTCAAATTGATGCTAAGGTTCAAATAATTGCCAAGAAGGAAAATTATTAGTTTCCTAGGTTGGGGGTGGAAGCTTTGGGATTTGGAATAAGGGGGACAATAAATGATGTTCAGAAATTAGAATGGAATAAATATTTATTAATGGGTATTATTATATAAATACAAGAGAAAATTGAAGTGGCAATGGTGCATGGAGACTATGGGGCTCACACAAGCTAGAATTTATGTGCCACATGACATCCTCCTCTTCCAATTTTGAATCCATGGGAAGTATAAATGTTCTTGGATGAGTTTGAATGCTAACATACTTGGCCATATGAATCACAGGTCAAATTTGGAAGGAAGTGTAACTTACATGGGAGGGGAAGAGTCATTTTGGAGCTAGTGAGACACTTGGACTAGAATCCCTAGCTCTATGACAACAATGATGAAGATGATATGACACCTATGACACAAATCATATTTGAAGGCTGACATCTAACATGTCAGGTCAAAATATAGCATCCAAGAAGATGCTCATGTGAGTTGGGGAAGCTCAATGGGGTTCCTACTCAAATTGGGGGAAGATGGAAGGCTAGGAAAGGGAGGACACATGAAAAATATTGAGCCCACACCCAAATTAGAATTGGCTTGAGTTTGTGGATGGATTGATAACCTTATAAGGCTAATGATGTTTATAAAATATAGGAATGAACCAAGAGAATAGATTTTTTTCATTTGTGAAATATTCCCATCCAAGTTGGTGTTTGGAGAGGACACTCAGGCCTTTCATGGTGATTTAATGGATTTTTATTTGCAGGTGTAAGCTACATTTCAGCTCATGGTTTCTTCTATTGCAGCACTTTCTCTCAACCATTTCCAGTTTTTATTGCATATTCTTGCTCATGAAGGGATTGCTCTTTGGGTGAGATATTGATCTCTTTGGGGAAGATTATAATTCCCAATTATTTTATTTTCTGATCTGAATTCTCTGTATTTCAATTTCATAAGACTCTCAGGTTGAAATACTGAAATATTTCATGTAAAAATGTCAATCGATGAAGAAATAGTGTCATTTCCCCGCTATCTTGTTGTGAACCAATGTAATGTTGATGGATTTGAATGGATAAGTAAAATATTGATGTTTTATGGATGAATGGGATGTTATTTATGTATTTAAAAATTTCAGAAGAATCTCAGGTCAAAATACCCAAAATATTTCATGTATAAATGTTAAACAATGAAGAAATAGTGTCATTTCCCCACTACCTTGTTGTGAGCCAATATAATGTTGATAGAATCGAATGGATAAGAAAAATAATGATGGTTTATGGATGAATGGACTGCTATTGATGGATTATATGATTTTAATGTTCATTACATAAGCATTTGGTGTTATTTTGTTGAGTTTCATAGCATTAGGGGAAGTTTGCCTATCATTTTCCCCAAGGTGGAAACTAGTCTTTTGCATATGATGTAAGGGAGTTATAGCAGACATTAAAGGTTGAATGGTGATTAATATGAGTTAATATTGATTTTATTTACATTTCCCCTGATTCCATTTAGAAATTCTAGTTATCTTGAGTGCATTTGGGAATCCAATTTTAGTTTTCATTGTGGAGGAATTAGAACCCCAAATTACTAGTTAAAACTCCTACCTCGACCAGAATCTTAAACAAGTTTGTAGAAGCCTTTAGAGGGTCATAAAGCTTCCCTTAAAATCATATTCAAAACTTAATATCAGTCATATACCTTCTGTGAATATTTGGGAGCATTTGGACCAATTTGGAGACCTAGACATCAAAACTAGTCAAAGGTCAAAATAGGGAAAAAAAGGTGAAAATTTTTTCATTATAATAAAAAATAAAAAAAAGGAAATTACAGTGGTATCACAGCATGGTCTTGGCACCTGATATGGTATTATATTTATGAGGAAAAAAATTCATGGACCACCATTAGATATTGAAACCCAAAAGTGCTTTTGTTGAAGAGGAAACTATGACTAGGGATGAAAAGGGAACCTCATACGATGGTGAGGAGCATATAAAAATAATAGAACTTATCGTTGAAGACATGACGAAGAATATTATGAAAGGATTCAAATTGTTGGCTATCCAATTTTGGAGAAAATATATTGATCTTAATAAAACCAAGGGGAAAATGCATCAGCTTTCTTGAAGGAGCAAAAGGAGGAGACCCATGAACCACCTAGTTCTGAAATAGGTGCAGTAGAAGTAGTACATGAAGAGGATCGAAGTCACTCCCAAGTGAATCTGAAAAATATGAAGAGATATCACATGAGTATGAAGAATTTTCTATTGAAAATATTGAATATCATTTTGAGACACATCCTACCTTGGAAATGAAACAAATAGCATCTATTGATGGGTGCTTGAACTATGAAGGAATACCTACTGATGGGTGCTCACACCACTATGTTGGTGACATAAAGATCACTTTTGAAAGTGTTTCTGTAAGCCAAAATTCCATTAAACATGAAAATGAATAACTTGTAGCAGTTGAAGAAGAAACAAGATCAACTTCCCCATCGCCACTTGAGCTTCATGAAGTTGGTCCAAGCAAGAAGGAAGGAGATGAGGAGGTTCATTTGCAAGAGCATGATTTTATTGAAGGGTCCTTAAAGATGAATGAAAAGAATATCCAAGAGTCCCTTAGCATACTCCATGACACTCAAGCATTAGTTTCAAATTCTTGTTGGAGAGCTACTTCATTGGAGGAAACCTCCTTCCTTGAAGACATGGAGAAGATTCAAAGAGCAATGTGCCACATCCAAGGTAATTTCATGTCTTTGATTTTTTATAGATAACATTTGTTTGAGCTTAATGAATTTCTACATGATGCATACTTTAATAATAATGAGGATAATCATAAGCTCACAATTCAAAATGAGCAACTTCTTGAAAAGTTGCAAGATACTTGTTTTTCCTCCTATGTTTCAGATTGTCAAATGGTAGATTGTTTGGAGGATTCTCATGACATGGTGTATCATGAGAAATGTGGAAATTTGAATGTGCTTGATGTGTTTGAAGATTAACTTGAAGAGATACAAAAACTTGATGTGGTAGAAGAGGAACTTGAATTGTCTCTTGATGAAGGTTATGCAAGCTTTAAAGAAGAGCATGATTCCTCTACATTGGAACCCATCTATGACAAAGGTTTCACACTTTTGAAGGAGTTGCATGATACTACCCACATGGATCCTTCCCATGATGAAACTTCTGCACCTTTTTATCATTTCTGTGAGTTAGTTCATTCTCCTACATCTTACAATTCCATGTTTTGCAGCATTAGTCTCAATGAAGTATGGGTGAAAGGGTTCTTTTTTATGGTGCCACATGAGGAGTATGGAACTCCTAGATTTACTTTTTATGATGACATGATTGGAGCACCTTCTTATTCACATTTGCAGCAGCATCCTTTGTTACTTTATGATGATTCACATCTACATGGATGCACCTATGATATGCATTTGATTCACTTGAAGACTCATGGTTTTTCTTGCTCAACACTTGGTTCATTTGATGTTGGAGGAACTTCACCCAACACTGGGGTGAATAGAATTATGATTGGAGAACATTTTTGTTTCCAGACACATAATTTTTTATATATTTATCATTCGTGGATGTATGGGTGAGAATTCTTTGAGTCATTTGAAGTATCCTTGTTTTTTTTTCTCATTATTTGGTCCGGATTTTAGTGGAGATTCTTCATTCACTTCTTGGATGAAAGAATACATGGCTAAATATTTTGATGCATATAAAATCCTTTTGGAGAAGCATTATAGGACATTGGAGAAAGCAGGTTCTTCAACACCCATGTTTGAAATTGCATGAGGACAAGCAATATTGGGAAGGGGGGATTTTTCATGTCCCAAATTTTGCATTGGGTCACAATGGACTAATCACATTTTCAATATTCATGAGATTTTTTCAAATTGATGCTAAGGGTCAAATTATTGCCAAGGAGGAAAATTACTAGTTTCTTAGGTTGGGGTGGAAGCTTTGGGATTTGGAATAAGGGGGGAAATAAATGATGTTCAAAAAATAGAATGGAATAAATATTTAATAATGGATCTTATTAAATAAATACAAGAGAAAATTGAAGTGGCAATGGAACATGGAGACATATGGAGACTATGGGTCCCACACAAACTAGAATTTATGTGCCACATGGCATCCTCCTCTTGCGATTTCAAATCCATGGGAAGCCTAAATGTTCTTGGATGATTTATAAGGATAATACACTTGGCAATATTAATAATAGGTCGAATTTGGAAGGAAGTGTAACTTACATGGGAGAGGAAGAGTCGTTTTGGAGCTAGTGAGACACTTGGACTAGATTCCCTAGCTCTATGACAACAATGATGAAGATGCTATGACACCTATGACACAAATAATAATTAAAGGCTGGAATATGAAATATCTGACATGTCAGGTCGAAATATAGCATCCAAGAGGATGATCATGTGAGTTGGGGAAGCTCAATGGGTTCCTACTCATATTGGGGGAAGATGGAAGGCTAGGAAAGGGAGGACACATGGCAAATTTTGATCCCACACCCAAATTTGAATTGGATTGATTTTTTGGATGGATTGGTAACCTTAGAAGGATAATTATGCTTATAAAATATAGGAATCAACCAAGATAATATATTTTATTCATTTGTGAATTGTGAGAGCTAGTGGATGACTAATTTTCTTGCCTTAGCCAATTTCGAGGGTGAAAGATTCTCATCCAAGTTGTGTTCAGAGAGGCCACTCAGGTATTTCATGGAGATTTAATGGAGTTTTATTTGCAAGTGTAATCTATAGAGAATATCATGTTTTATTCTATTGCATCACTTTCTCTCAACCATTTCCAATTTTTATTGCATATTCTTGCTCATGGAGGGATTGCGCTTTGGGTGAGCTATTGATCTCTTTGGGGAAGCTTATAATACCCCATTATTTTATGTTCTGATGTAAATTATCTTTATTTAAATTTCAGAATACTCTCAGGTCGAAATACTGAGATATTTCATGTAAAAATGTCAATTAATGAAGAAATAGTGCCATTTCCCCACTATCTTGTTCTGAACCAATGTAATGTTGATGGATTCGAATGGATAAGTAAAATAATGATGGTTTTTGGATGAATGGAATGTTATTTATGTATTTAAAAAATTCAGAATAATCTCATGTTAAAATACCCAAAATATTTCATGTATAAATGTTAAACAATGAAGAAACAGTGCCATTTCCCCACTACCTTGTTGTGAGCCAATATAATGTTGATAGATTCTAATGGATAAGTAAAATACTGATGGTTTATGGATGAATGGACTGTTATTTATGTATTATATGATTTTAATGTTCATTACATAAGCATTTGGATTTATTTTGTTGAGTTTCATAGAATTTGGAGAAGTTTGCCTATCATTTCCCCCAAGGTGAAAACTAGTATTTTTGCATCTGATGTAAGGGATTTATAGCAGAAATTAAAGGTTGAATGGTGATGCATATGAGTTCATATTGATTTCCTTTACATGTCCCCTGATTCCATTTAGAAATTTGAGTTTGATTTAGTGCATTTGGGAATCCATTTTTAGTATTTATTGTGGAGGAATTAGAACCCCAAATTACTAAACAAAACTCCTACCTCGACCAGAATCTTAAACAAGTTTGTAGAAGCATTTATATGGTAATAAATATTCCCTAAAAATCATATGCAAACCTTAATATCAATAATATACCTTCTATGAATATTTGGGAGCATTTGGACCAATTTGGAGACCTAGACATCAAAACTAGTCAAAGGTCAAAATAGGGAAAAAAAGTGACAAATTGGTCATTGTAATAAAAATTCAAAAAGGGACATTACACTCAATAGCCTTCGTGGGTTTTTGGTCTTGACTAGATTCTACCACAATTTTGTCTAGTATTATTGGAATATTTCAACTCCATTAACATCTCTACGACAAAAGGATGTTTTTACATGGACACATGTTGTTGAGTGTGCATTTGACAAACTGAAACAAGTTATGTGTACCACACCTGTTCTAGTTATTCCCGATTTTTCCAAGCCCTTCACTATTGAGAGAAATGATTGCAACCATGGAATTGGGGTTGTTCTCCTTCAATATGAACATATCATTGCGTTCACCAGCAAATCCCTTTCTGGTAAGAATTTAGTCACCTCTACATATGAGTAGGAAATTATGGCTATTTTTAATGCAGTACAGAAGTGGAATCCATGCCTATTAGGGAATAATTTCTACATCAAGAATGATCACTGGAGTCTGAATATTTCTTGGAACAATGGGTCTCATCCCCAACACAAAATAAATGGGTTATCAAACTCATGGGTTATGACTATGAGATCACTTACAAAAAGGGTAAGTACAATCTTGTGGTTGATGCTCTTTCTCGCACATTTGATGACCATGTTTCTCTTTTAGTTATTTCTATGCTTATTCCAAATTTGTTACAATTTATTCAGCAAGGTTATTTCAATGACTCTTCATTATTTGAAATCATCCAATGGTTGGTAAATAACCCTTCTACCATACCACATTACTCTTGGCATGGTTCTTCTTTGAGATGCAAGGGTCGTCTGCTGCTTCCCTAGACCACAGATCTTCAACAAGTTGCCTTCTATGAACTCCATGCTTCTCCATCGGCGGGGCACTCTGGGTTCCTCGAAAAGTATGAGCGGGCATGGCGTAACTTATTTTGGAAGGGATTGAAGCAAGAAATTCAACATATGGTGGCCGATTGTGATACCTAACAGTGCCACAAGGGTGAAACGACACTCCTTCCCAGATTGCTCGAACCCTTTCCCATCCCTACAAGGATTTGAACAGATATTTCGAAGGATTTCATTGAAGGGCTCCCTAAATCTGGAGGGAAGACCGTAATATTGGTTGTGGTTGATCAACTCTCCAAATATAGACATTTTTGTGCTATTAGAGATCCATATACCACCTCCTCAATCGCACAAATTTTCATGGAACATATCTTATGTCTTCATGGAATCTCACACTACAACGCAACTTTCATAATTCATTTTTAGACAGAACTATTTTGCTACACTAGCACCAAACTGAATATGGGTTCAAGATATCACCCACAAACAGATGGTAAGACTGAAGTTATCAACAAATGTTTGGAAACCTATCTTTGTTGCTTCAACTTTGAACAACAACATCAATGGAAAAAGTGGCTCCCTCTCACTGAATGGTGGTACAATACTTCCTACCATACTGCATCTAAAATGACTCCATATGAAATAGTTTATGGTCAGGCATCACCAGTGCTCCTTCCCTACACCCCCAATAGTTCACCAGTTCAAGAAATTGACATGGTTCTCCAAAACTGAGATTAGATTCTTCACATTTTGCAGGACAGTCTTCACATGGCAAGAAATCGAATGAAGCAAGAAGCCGATCAGCATCGTTCTGAGTGCACTTTTCAAGTTGGTGATATGGTTTTTGTTCATCTACAGCCTTACAAGAAATCCTCCTTGAAACTCAAAGGGCGTCAGAAGCTAGCTCCAAAGTTCTATGGGCCATATAAGGTTCTTCAGAATATTGGGTTTGTTGCTTATAAATTGGAACTTCCTCCTTCTTCTCGCATTCATCTAGTATTTCATGTCCCTTGTCTTAAGAAAGTTATTGGCACCAACATAAAAGCACAAACTATTTTACCAGAACTAGATAATGAAGAATCCATCATTTTGGAGATGGAGGCCATCCTCAATAAGTGTATTCGTCAGGTTCACTCTTGAACCATCACAGATGTATTAATTCAGTGGCATGACATGCAACCAAGGGATGCTACATGGGAACCACTCCTTCAGATTCAACAACAATTTCCACATCTAAATCTTTGAGGACAAAGTTTTTCTAAGAGGGATGGGATATTAGGAACCCGTGCCCACCCTTCTCTTGACTTCGTTTGTATATTTTTGTTGGACGCACATGCTTTGTAAGTCATCCCATGAGTATATTGTATTATCCTGCATTCATGGGGAGTAATAGTTGTTTAGATTAGACTTAGTATATAAGTACGTTTTGAGGCCAATGAAGGCATCCAAGAGTTATTTGTATTGAGCTTTCTCAAAGGAGGTTGCCCCCTTGAGGTGGCCTGCAATGAATAAAATTCATTTTTTGCATTGCTATTTATGTTATAGCGTGCATTTTCATTATTTGTTGCAGGAGGTTTCTCACATTTGCTGAGATTTATATATTAGTTTCTCTTTCTCCTTACCAAATGCACTATGAACTTGCATTTCCTTTTCTTATTTCCCTATGTTTCTTGTTATTGAAAAATTGTAATTGTAAGAGTATTGTGTGATTGTACACTTGTAATTGAAACTGAAATTTGCAAATTTGTATTTTTTAATTGTAATTTTGCAATTTCATAAATTATTCCTTAATTTGAAAATGTAATTGTAATTTGCAAGTTTTGATTGTAACTGTAAGTGCAATTTGTGATTGTAAATTTGTCGTTGTAATTGTCTTATTCGTAATTTGTAATTTAGAAATTAATTAGTAATTTCTCATTGTAATTTCAATTGTAATTTGTAGTGGTGAAAATGTAATAATGATTCTAAATCATAATCATAGCTGAGATTGTAACTTGTTTTTATAACTAAGATTGTGCACACTTTGTAATTATAATTATAGCTAATATAAAATACATCGACATAAATAAATAAATAAAATTGCATCACACACATTAATCATACTCATTGACATAAACAAAATGCATCATACACATGAAGATAAATATCATAAAATAATTGGAGAGTCCATTTAGTTCATAAAAAAAGAGTCTATCTATACATAACAATAAAAAAAAATAGTACAATGTGATCATCAAATCAATGGCCGCCGCCACCATAACCTAAGATCATGTAATGTACTATCATCATCATCATCATCATGACCACCTAATAACCATAAACATAATCTAACATAACCATTACACACATATGACAAACACCATCTAACATACACATCTATCATCACCTACAAACATAAGCACTATCTTACATACACATAAAAATTAGCTTGCATAACCTAACATACACACCAAACATCACCTAACATACACATGTAAACATTACCTACCATCATCCAACATATTTAAGCATCACCTAACACACAAATCTAATAATAACATCTAACAAACACCATCTAGCATACACATCTATCAAGCACACCTACCAAACATATATAACCTGACATAACATGCACATCACCATCAAAATATAAATAAACACTATCATCACCATCAACATGAAAAGTTCAGTAAATAAATAAATATGTGTGTGTGTGTGTGAACAATAATATCAAACTCATGATACATACCAAATATACATATTGAGTCCAATAAATGTTAAGAGATATCTGTTCCACCTCTGGAACCATAGGCATCACTACCTTTGTCAGTAGAGACATAGGCATTGCGGCCACCTCCACCAACAGAGCCAAAGGAATCAGTACCTCTATCAAGAAAAAAAAATAGCATGGAGAGAAGCATAGTCGATATCTCCCTAAGGATGTACCTCGCCAACTATGGTCATGATATCTAGAAGATGGGAGATGGGTGGAGTAGGAGATGGTGGATGGTCATATCACTGAGGGGGATAGGTTGTTCAGACGATATATATATATATATATATATATATATATATATGAATGCACCAAAGACAAAAAAATTATTTTTAAAAATGAATAAACAGTCATATAACGCTTATAATAGTGCATGCATAAGTAGGGCACAACTATGCTTTATGTACATGTTGGCCCTAGGAGAAAATAGGCAAATTTTAGTTAGAATTCTGCTAGGAATTATGAAGATCCAAGTCGTGCGATAGAGGAAGTTGCAACGGGGGAAGAAGGGTAATGAAAGAAGCTGCAATAGAGGAAGTTGTGACAAAGGAAGAGATAAGGCAGAACAAGTAGTTGGATAAGGGAAGATGCGACAGAACCAACCTGGAAGGAAGAAGTCCACGACAAAAGGAAAAGACCCAACGAGATCATTCACGACACAAGGAACCATGATATATGGTGTGCAACGAATGAAAACGGAAGCTTAAGAGATCATGGGTAAGAAGTCGGCTAGAGTCACACATGTTTTAGGGAATAAAGCATCTTTGTCTTTTGGGTCGATAGTGCCTATTGACAGTTGTAACAGGAATGTATGAGAATTGGAATGACATCCTCTCGGTTAACATAATGAAGTCGAATGATAATGACATGTAAAGAGTCTATAAAAGGAAGAACCCAAGCTGTATACAGGTTACTTACATCCTATTATGTTACTTCCTAGTTTGTCAGTTTCTAGTCAGTCAGTTGCATCAGTTACTTCCTAGTTAGTCGGTAGTTGTTATAAGAGTCAGAGACTAAAAAAGTCAAAGAGAAGAGTTAGTCAATCCAGGTTGTGTGCATATCAATAGTAGATTCAAAGAGATAAGTTAGTCAATATAGGCTGTGTGCGGATCGACAGTATAGTTGAAGAGAAGAGTTAGTTGATCCAAACTATGTGCGGATCGACCGTATATTGAAAGAGAGACAAATACAAAGATTTGCGACTAGAGAGAATGAGAAGAGAGAGAAGTTTGTATAGAGTGTAGAAGAATATCTAGAGCAGAGTCTATAGCTGAGTGCGCAGACAAAAGGTGCATATATTTCTCATGCCAAAAGAAGAGTTTCTTTGTGTTTTTTCCCCGGATGGGTTTCCACATTAGATAGCGTGTTAATATGTATTTGATGAATGTCTTTGTGTCACATGAATGTATGATTGTGAATAAGTGTTTATGTATTTGCTTATAAATAGTTCTTGTATGCATCGGTCACATAGTTGTTGGTTGGAATATATAATAAGGCATTATATTGATCGTTGCAATCTTTGTCGACAGATAAATAGAGTAATGTTCTGAATGTGCATAACAAATATATGTAAAACACCCACTGAATTCGTTCAAGTGAGTTGGTAAGATGTTGTGAGAGGAGAAATCCCCACCCAACTATAGAAACCACCCAACTACAGAAACCTAGTTCTGGCAGTTACCCATAAGACATATCTCTAGTGAGATGGCATCTGTGTTGCAGCTACTGCCGACTGAGCCTTTCTCTATCAGGATGATACCTGGGGCTTTGTTGTCGTACAAAGAAGGTTTGAACCTGGGTTGAAGGGAAGAACTAGAATAAATGGTTACGTTGATGAGACCTTGAATCATTGTGGTGAGGGATATGTTTTGGCATTCGACGAAGCCAGAAATTCAAGAGTGGGTGGATTCTAAAGCGTCAGAGTTTGCACGAGAAGAAAGTGAAGGATCACGGTTGAATCCGACAAGGTGGTTGGAGCGATACCTCTATACGTATATTAATGAAATTTTCTTCTATGAGTTTCCTATTGTGTTGTGGGAGTGGTTGTTGAAGTTAGCAACCCAACAAAAAAAAATTCAAGGGGGATAATTGACAGAGTGGAATCCTCAGCTATTCCAGCAATTGAAGAGTATTAGCAAACCTATGTTGAGGGATGTTGATTTTTGGGTAGGCAATATTTTGGAGGGATATATTACTGAGTTTGTTGTCGACACAATAACATCATATAGTGATGCGGAAAGAAATTTTTTCCAAGGACCACGAGGAAGATACTTGAAATCTTTAAGAACTTGGATAAAGATGCTTGTATCAGAAAAAGGAATCCCAATAATAGAGTACGATGAGTAAAGAACTATATATAAATATCTAGGTTATGTCACTGAAGAAATGCACAAAAAATGGAGAAATGTAAGCTAAAATGTTCCCTAGTGATAGAGGAACTGCACTAGAAGGTGACATCTAAGAAGCAGAAGGAGATTTAGGTGGGGAAAAAGAAGAAAAACGGTGATAAGAAGTGGAATTTGTAGTACAACCAAAGGAGAAGACTATGAGTTGACGTCGCATTTTGATGGAAGTTATTGCGACGAAAAAGAGGAATATCATCCTATATCGGAAAGAGAAGAAGAAGAAGAAGCAGAAGCTCAATATCCCGAGTACGAGTACAGAACACCCACGACCCCACGTACATCTCTGGAGGTAAGATCCAGAAACTCGTCTCATAGTCGATTTGTAAATACAACTAACAATAATAGTGGAAATAGTGGACAAGGGAGTCATGCTAGCCACACGTTTTGTCCAAGCGTAACATGAGTCAATATAATGGTTGGAAACAATATTAAGTTGTTGATATTCAATAGAAATGGGTTAGAATACCCAGAGCAACATTGGTTTCTATGTGAACTCGTATGGACTGTGCGACAAGTCCAAGATGATGCAATAAGAAGGCACATATGATCACGACTCTGAGGGGTCGTGTGCTCAACTGGTATATGAATGTTTCTATAGTTTCTATAGGAGCTGCACAAAAAATGCTCAACCAAATTCTAGCAGGATTAATAGATGAATTTAGGAAGCCTAAATCTGAATCTCAGTGTATTTCATAGATTAAAGAGATTAAGCAATTTCCTAAAGAGTCTGTGTGGGACTTCGACCAAAGATTTAAGACATTAATGGCTAAAGTAACCTTTTTGATGTCAGACATACAACACAAAGAATGGTTCATTGCAGTGCTATTGTCGCACATCTGAATTCCATTAATGCAACAAAAGATTGTGTCGCAGACTAAAGCTATGGAGATAACAATGAAGTTGGAATCCTCGTCGATTGGAGAGATTGGTGCGGGAATGATGCACATTTAGTCACAACTAGCTAACCTTATGCTGCAACTCCGGGACATTAAGAAAGGGAAGGAAATCCAAGAAGAAATCTGGTGTACTAGATGTAGAACTAAAGGACACCACAACGACATTTGCCCGATGTTCATGAATCATGTTGCAGCAAGAGCGTTGAATCTTATAAATGCACAAGGGATTCCTTGTTGTAGAATATGCCAAACTAGAGGCCATTGGTCGAAAGAGTGATTGTACTTGCAGAATATTTTAAGTACACTAACTAGTCTGTACTGCAAATTTTGTAAATCCATAGGCCATGATGAGAAGGATTGCAGAGATTAGTAGCTAATGCAAGAGAAAATGGTGGATAGTTATTTAATGAAGAATAAAGAGTATATGTAATTTGAGTGAGCACAAGCTCAATATCCACCGGCCCAATATCAACAAGATCTATATCCTCAACCCCAATATCAACAAAATCAATACCCTAAACCAAGGGAGGTGGAAATTTTTTAGGTCGAGGACAACAACAAGGAGGAGGATTTGGCTGCTGAAGAGGCCAAATCATATGTTATAATTGTGGACAACCAAGACATTTTGTTAGGGACTATGCGAGCCTTGCAAAGACATCTCTGTATTGTAAATCCTTTGATCATACTATCGAAAAATGTCTGCAATTGATTGAGAAGTGGCAGGCTCAAACTTCCGAAAATCCCAATCCCCTATAGAATCCTAACCCAAATCCCAACCAAAACATCCAAATGATTTATGTTGAGCCGACTGAAGCAAATATTAATGTTGTGATAAGAGGAAGTGTTGCAACTGGAGCATACCAAAATGCACAGCATGACTAACTGTAAGTGCGACCGGCAGCACAAAATAAAGTCTCATTCGACATTCAAAGAGAAAAGGAAGTATTCTTGAAATGAGCGACGATAATTCGTTGACAAGAATCAAGTGTCGACATCTACTCCTGCACTACCAAGAAGACCGAAAGATTCGATCAATTATTTTGAAAGCATCTGACATGAAAATTTAGTAAACTTAAAGACTTTCTTAAAATTTGCTTATATCTAATACATGATAAAGATGTTGTCACAGAATTGACAGCTCTAATAGAAGAACATCAAGAAGAAGTGTGACTAGACAAAAGAATAAACCATGTGGGGAAAAGATTCAAGAGTGGTCACAAATTAAGAATGACTTCCCATATAGGAGATTACGATATGGGTTTTTTTCGGGGTCTGGGTGTGTGGATTGATTGGCTTTGGGGTGGTTGGTGGAGAGGGATGGAGGAGGAGGTGGATTACACCTCGGATAGGGATATTGATAGAGGCATTTTTGCTGTAGGCGGTTTTTCTGGTGCTAGGGATTGGCAGGGGTCATCTGGACCTTTGCTTTCAGGGAGGGGGCCAGAGGTTTTCGCTGGGCCTGTGGATGAAGTGGGGCTGGATGGGATTGATTATGATAGGATTTCAAACCCTATTTCATAGTCCTTTTCTGTGGGTTTGGAGGGATTGGCGTCGGTTTTCAAGAACTCAGAGGGTATGGCTGTGAAACAGAATGACCCAGTTGGTCTTCTTGGTCGTACTCTCTCTCCAAAGACTGGTTTTTTTATGAACTTTCCTACATTATCTTCGGAGCTTCCAGTCAAGGGTTTTTCCTCTGTTATTGGTGATGGTTTGCAGCATAAGGGTGTGGTGGGTGAAATTGGATCTTTTTCGGTGGGGGCTTTGGTTGTGTCTGAGGCTGGTTGGGGGTCTGTTGCTGGTTAGGCTATTGAAGGCGGGGAGTTCCCATGGGCGGCCATATCCTCAAGTGGTCCTCTGATGGGTCAAGCGGCGACTGCTCTCGGCAGCAATGATGTGTCTCCTGTAGCGGAATCTATTTTAGCCCCGAAGTCAGGGGGGACAGCGAAGGAAAGATCTACAAAAGGTCCTAAGGCTGTTAAAATTCAGAAGCGAAGGGACAAGCTGGTGTTGGGGGTCGATGTTTCAATGGACGAGGTGGAAGATCTGTCCATGTTAGCAGTTGTTGGGCATGTTCGGGGCAAGTGTTTTGGCAGGGGATCTCTTAGGAGGTGGGCGGATGAACATTGGAAACATTTGATGGTTTCATCCCCTGAGGTTCGGGTTATGACCAAAGGTTGGTTTTCTTTTATTTTGTACAGCAATGAGGAGGTTTCTGCTGTCCTGGGGAGGCCATGGACTATGCATGGGGTTCCAATTGTTTTGAAACGTTGGACTCCATTCTTTGACTCTCAAAAAGAAAAGATTAATCAGGAACCTGTGTGGGTCAAACTGCCTGGATTTCCAATGCATCTGTGGAATGAGAAACGATTTGCTGCAATTGGAAATTTTTTGGGGGAGTATGTTTGCGCTGATTTCTCTTTTATGGAAACTGGGAAGTACTCGGTGGCCAAAATATTGGTTAAGATCGACCTGCTGTAATGTCCCCGGTTTCGACCCCGTTTGCATGATGTATATATATATGGTAATGATCATGGTGCAGAGCTAAAGGCCAAAGCCCCACCATTGATCGGTAATGCTATGTTTTGGATTTAAATTTGTCACCGATGGTATATCGGGGCATGCGGCATATATTATGTTGGCCATCATGTAAATATGCATCATAATTAATTAATGGACACAACCAGCTACGGTCGCGGCAACTAAATCGAATGGGGCATGATTTCCTAAGGATAAGGGGGGGGGTGAAATATTTAACCTATGGACCAATGGGGAAAAGCCAAATGTCTATGAGAAAACCCATCAAACTGTCAACTTCCTTTCTTGTCTTTTTTTTCCCCAATCATTTATTTCTGCCAGAACGTGGTTGAGTTAGTTATTGCATGGAATGGGAAGAGTATGGGT
>LPNX010618000.1:454106-510501 GCA_001517045.1 Pseudotsuga menziesii | reverse complement strand
GCCAGAATGTGGTTGAGTTAGTTATTGCATGGAATGGGAAGAGTATGGGCAAAAATTCGAATTGGGCAGAGAACCATTTTTTTGAATGCCCAAAAACGTATGCCATTCTACTATGCATCCACGTTTTTCCATTTTTCCTCCATTCTCCTTCACGTTGGGGTTTTTGGGAGCAGCTGGAGTTTTTCCTGTGTTTTTCATTCCACGTTTTTGGTTGCTGGCTTCATTTTTCCCATGGATGGGAGGTCGTTTTTGTAGTGCTGGGGATTGGGCTGTTTTCCTCACGTTTTGGGAGCTGCTGGTGCATTTTTCATTCACGTTTTTGGTAGCTTCATGTGTTTTTACCATGGTTGTGAAGGGCCATTCACGTTTTTGGCTGTCTCACCGACTATTGGTCTCACGCACAGGCTATTTGGGACGTTTTTCCCTGCTGTGAGTCGTGCTCACTGTTTTTTTTGCTTTGGGGTTGTTGTCTTCCTCACGTTTTTGTGTTAGCTGTGGTGTCCAAGTTCTTTTGGGGCCACTGTGGAGTGCCAATTTGTTGGTTGTGTTCTCCTCTGTCCATGCTAGGGGTTTGCTTACCCTTCGTTTGGGACTGTGCATAGTTGCTGCCGTTTCCATTGTGAAATTGGGCTGATGTTGTTACCCTGGTTTGGGTGTTGTTGCTGAGTTGTCTTGGCCACGATAGGGCCAAGAACAAATCCATATTGACCCGTGGACTTGTGCTGTGCACACCTTCTGTTTGGGATTATCCCTGGTTGCCCTTGCGTCTTCACGGCATTGTGAAGGGATTGTTTTGCTGCTGGTATGCAGTGGATAGTCTTCGGACTGTGCTGGCTTGGCTTGTCTGTTGAAAGCCTGTGAAACCCAGCTGTGTTGGTTTGTTGTTTTGTGCCCCCTTGGCTATGTGCAAGCCTGCAATTGTCCCCTTAGTCCTTGAGGAATCATGCCCAGCTCGGGGGTGGCAGCATGGCTGAGAGATTGATGAGCAAGCTGGCCTATGGTTGGGTGGAACGTTGCAGCGACGTAGCTGGTTGCGGGCAAGTTCTTAATCGAAAGATAAGTGCTGTTGTTACTTCGCCTCTGCAATTTATATACTATATTATGTGAAATGATGAACATGCTCAATGCTGGAAATGTTTATGTATGTTTGATTCCGTTGTATGAATAAAGACTGTGCATCTGTGTATGCTTGCAAGTTTTATTTTCAATATTTGATTTCTGTCAATGTTCATGGGGCGATTTGCCCGGCTGTGTTGATGTTCGTCGCGCCCTCTTCGCCGGTTGAGGGACGGGGACGTGACACCTGCGTATGGGACTTTCCTCTGAGTTTACTGTTCAGACCAAGGATGGAGATTTTGTTCAAACTCTTGACTATGTGGGTGTGCCGTCTAGGTGCCACCATTGTCATGCATATGGTCATTTGGTGGCCAACTGTTCGCTTCCTTTTAGGACCGGCAAATCGATGATTGATAGTGATTTGGATGGGTTGGATGTTTCTAAGGAGATGGGGGCTTCTGATGTTGTGGGGGCAAGGATTATTGGGCCTTCTGATGGAAGGTTGGTGGTCACAGAACCTGAGGCACAGAATGATACCAGATCACCTTTTATATCAGACAAGACTTTGTGTGGAGCGGTCACTGGCACGCAGGTCTCTGGGATTTTGTTTGATGATAGATTGGGAGATGGGACAAAAGCTTTGGTTTCTTCATCTCGGGCAGACATCAAGAAGTCTTTAGTGCAGGCTAATTTTCGAGGGAGTTCATCCTCAGATTTTTTGGGAAATTTAAGTCTTTCTCCTGCTGTTTCACTTTTTACTGTCTCTACAAATGTGGGGGGGGTTTATCTAAAGGTTCTCCCTTAGCCACCCCTGTTATCCACTGCCCAGTTGCTACGTGTACATTGTCGTCACCTGATTGTGTTTTTTCCCCTGCCATTGTTTCTACTCTCTCTAACAGTTATGAGGGAAGCAGTATTAGATATGCCCTTAGAAGTCGGGAGATATCTTTTGAGGGGTCGGGGGGGAAAGGTCTTCCTGATTTGTCTTTGCGTGTGGGGGGGAAAGGACGTGGACGAAAATATTTTCTGTCAAAAGCACAAGATAGGGAAAAGGTGGATTTAGGATTGGGGACACAAACATCTATTGAATGGGCACTTAGAGCAGCGAAAGCCCAGGCGGGGTCTCCCATATGAAAGTGATGTCCTTTAATTGTCGGGGGTTGGCGAGTCCCCTTAAAAAATCGTCTCTTCGATGGTTGGTGAATTAAATCAGTCGGATGTTATTCTGTTACAAGAAATTTTGGGGTGTAGTGAAGTGGTAATAAGGGTTTTAGAAACATTGCTTCTTGGTTGGAGGTTTGTGGCAGTGGATGCAAGGGGTCGCTCTGGAGATCTGGCCTTGGGGTGGAAGGTTCAGAGCTGTAGGTGTGATTGTTCTTGGGGCATTAATTCTGGTGTGGGGTTGGTGGTGTGGGACTCTGTGCTTGGGAAGGTTCTCACGATTCTTAACATCTATGGGCCATATTTGAACAGAGCTAGCTTTTGGGATACTTTGTTCAGTTTGGACGTTTTTGAAGACACTAATGTTATTTTGGGGGGCGATTTTAATCTTTCTCTGGGTTCATCTGAGGTATGGGGGCCTAGAGCTGCTCCGGATGCTTTGGCTAACTTTTTCATTCAATATTTTGTGAGAAAGGATCTTTTGGACATACTTCCACCCAAGATTGTCCCTACATGGAGAAATAAAAGAGCAGGGGATCAAAGGGTAGCCAAGAGACTGGATAGGTTTTTGGTGGCTGAATCATTGGCACTTGGGGTGGATCTTGTTCGGCAGTGGGTGGAGACAGGAGGGATTTCTGATCACTGCCCTATATTTCTGGAGTTGCAGGGAGCTCGGAGGAAGCCCCCAAGCCCATTTAAATTTAACTCTAGCTGGATGAAGGATGAGGGTTTTCATTCTTTGGTTAAGAAGATGTGGAATCATCGTCCTCAAACATATTTGGAGCATGCGGGGCTACATTTTTATCAAAATTTAAAATGCATCAAAGAGGCTACTATAGCATGGGCTCATGCTAAGAGGGTGAATGATGATATGATTTTGAGGGATTGTGAGCTGGCTATTGACAGGTTGCTTCACTGTCCGGGAATGGGGTTTTTGAATGATCAGTCTAAGGATGATCTACTCTCTTTGGAAAAGCAGCGGAATGTGATTCTATGTGAGCGAGAAGAAATGTGGAGGTTGAAGAGCTGAGAAATCTGGCTTTAGTGTGGTGATGAGAATACAAAGTTTTTTCAAGCATATGCAAAGGGGAGAAAATTTACTAATTCCATTTGGGAGTTGTCTTCGGCAGAAGGTGAACTAGTGTCTAGTTTTGATGGGCTAGCTGATATGGGTGTGAGATATTTTGGGGACTTATTCTCTGCTCCTCCTGGAGCTAATATTGCCGAGGTACTTCGGGTGACACAGCTTTTTCCCCGCTTTGTGGATGAGGAGGAAAACAGGATGTTGATGGGGGAAGTTTCGATGGAGCAGCTGTCTAGGGTTCGTCATTTGTTTCAAAAAGATAGAAGTCCGGGGCCTGATGGTTGGACTGTTGATTTCTTTTTGGGTTTTTATGATTTTTTCGGGGAGGAGCTCTTGTCAGTTGTTGAGGAATCACGTAAAGGTGGGTTTATTCATGGTCCGCTCAATACTACTTTTATTGCTCTTATTCCCAAAGTGGATAAACCTACAAGTTTTGAGGATTACAGGCCTATATCACTGTGTAATTGCTTATATAAGATCATTTCTAAGGTAATTGCATTGAGACTCAAATCGGTTTTGTCCCAGCATATTTCTAGTGAGCAATTTGGGTTCCTGGAGGGACGCCAAATTCATGAGGCCATTGGAGTTGCTCAGGAAGGTTTGCATTCATTGAAAGTTTAGAAACAGAAAGGAGCAGTGATCAAGATTGATCTATCAAAGGCTTATGATCGGGTCTGTTGGCTTTATCTTAGGATGCTGCTTACCCATCTGGGATTCTGTTATGAATTTGTAAGATGGATTATGGCTTGTATCAGTACGGTCAGTTTTGCAGTCCTCATTAATGGAGCTGCAAGCCCTTTCTTTCATGCGGGAAGGGGTCTTCGACAAGGGTGTCCTCTTTCACCGTTGTTGTTTCTTCTTGTTGCTGAAGGTCTCAGTCGCTTTATGTTGGTTTCTAAGGCGGAACGGTCTTTTTGTGGAATTGTCATTTCCCAGGTATTGTATATAACACATCTCCTTTTTGTTGATGATATCTTGATTTTTACTAATGGGTCGAGACAGGATATGGCTAAAGTGGTTGAAGGTCTATCTCTTGTACAAGCTACTGCGGGTATGGTGGTAAATATTGAAAAATCTACTATATCATGCTCGCATTTAAATGAGCAGGAGACAAATCGCATTGCTCTTCTTTTACCTTTTCGAATTATGGAGCTGGATGCCGGGATTAAGTATTTGGGGTTTTTTTTTTAAACCGAATTCTTATCTGAAGGCAGATTGGCAATGGTTAGTGACAAAATTGGAAAAAAGAATTCATAGTTGGAGTCACAAATGGCTCTCCAGGGCCGGGAGACTGGTTTTGGTAAAATCTGTTTTGGAAGGAATACCAGTCTACTGGATGTCTCTTGCATGGCTGCCTAAGGGGATCCTTGAACAGATTCGGAGGCTGTGTTTTTCCTTTTTGTGGAGAGGTAAGAATGTTCATAGGTCTATGGTGTGGGTGAGGTGGGAGAAAATTGCTGTTCCAAAAGCTTTGGGAGGGTGGGGGTTAAAAAATATTTTCCTATTTGCAAAAGCTTTAGGAGCTAAAGTATCCTAGAGACTTATACATACTCAGAGTCTCTGGACTCGTGTTGTGTATCATAAATATATTGCTCCATTGACTCTTATTGAATGGATTCAGTTGGCGGATAAATCTCGATCAAATTGCTCAGTGGTTTGGAAAGCGGTGGTAAAGCATTTTGATCTGGTTGGCTCTGGTTTGGTTTGGAGAATAGGAAATGGGCGTATGGTTCGTATTGGGATTGATCCTTGGGTTGGCTGTGGGAGGGATCGTGTCCTTCCTGTGGAGCTGAGATTACATTTGGCTACAAGAGGATGTTTTTTTCTTGCGGATATTGAGGATCAGGAAAATTCTTCTATATGGCAGCAAGGCTGGATTAGTGCTCAGAGACTTGATATTCAGAATGATATGCAGATTGTATGGGAGCGTTATTTAAGGCAGTTAAGGGTTTCAAATATCAGGTTGACTAATCGGGAAGATCAATTGGTTTGGGATCATCGTCCTTCAGGGATTTATTCTCCTAAACATGGATATATTCACCTCAATGTGTTGGTTAATAATCGTGATTTGGCTTGGTGGTGGAAATAGCTGTGGAAGCTAAAATGTCTGGGTAAGGCCAAGTTACTTTTTTGGGCTATTTTGGAAAATAAAGTTCCAACATGGGACATTTTGCAAAAAAGGTTTCTAGAAGGTCCATGCATTTGTGTTTTGTGTCGGCAGAATGAGGAAACGATTCAACATCTTTTTGTTCATTGTAGTTATTCTCAAACTATTTGGATGGAGGTGGGAAAACAGTTGGGATTCATTGGGGGGTGGCAGGGTGATTCAGCACTCCAAGCATTTCAAAGCTGGTGGGCAGGTCAGAAATCTCTTCGTGCTGTTCCATGTATTTTTTCTTGGGGGATTTGGATCACACGCAACAAGATTATTTTTCAGGATTGTTATATTCAGATGGAGTCAGTTGTGGCTCAAACTGTTGCTATTTTTCTACACTTCAAGGAACCTGAGAAGACTCTCAAGATTAGGAATGTGAGGGAGGAACTGATTGACAAAACGCTCCCTTGGGGTTTCTTTGATGGAGTTTCTAAAGACCGACAGTTGATTTGTGGTGGGGGTGGAGTTCTTTTCAAATCTGACTCTCATTATTTTCACTTCTCGGTTGGCTTAGGGAGGGGTACAAACAACTTTGCTGAATTAATGACACTCAAGCTTCTTCTATTATTTGCATTGGAACAGGGTTGTCTGTCTTTACAAGTTTATGGTGACTCTTTGCTTGTTATTGAATGGGCTAAAGAGCTTATACAGTGTCATGTGATGTTACTTTTACCTATTCTGGAGGAGGTGTTCCTATTAAAACAACAGTTTAATTATATATCTTTTACTCATGTTTTTAGGGAATGGAATGGGATGGCTGATCAGCTATCCAAGGAAGCATTGCAGCGGCCTTTAGACTTTGGTATATGGAAGATAACTGAACACTCTCGAGTTGGTTCATCCAGCTATTATCATTGGTCGTTTTTTGATCCAGTCATGTTACAGCATTGAGCTTTTTACAGTTTTTGTGAGCTGAAACCTACTATTTTTTGGGTTTTGCTCTTTATTTTTTGAAGCTGGTATGCTTTTCTTTACAGATTGGGTACAACAGAGGACTGTATAACAGTTTAAACAAATTAACTGGACTGTATATAAAGGTGAATATCTACAGGCAACGTGTTGTTCCTACGATTTGGCCTCATTGAGCGTAGGCTCTGTTTGTTTTATAGGAATATTATATGGCCTGTAGAAAGTGGATATATAAGCTACAGATTACTAGATGAATAGTGCTGTTCAACTACGGCTGTTTCAGTTTACATCAATGAGCGTTGTGGCTCTATTTGTGCTGCCAGTCGGGGTACTTGATAGAAATTTGAACTGGACATATAGTTCAGGTTTTTGTTATTACAGCAGGGAGATTATGCATAGATTATGTGACCTGTCAACTATTACTACTATGAATTGCGAGGGATATAAATTGTTATGATATGAGACAGAGTATATATGACTTAATCAGTGGGAAGCAGGACCGATTGTATCCTATCATATTGATTTGGGCATGATTTTTTAGTAACGAGCTGATATTTTTCCAGCTTTTGTGACCTGGTAATGAGCAGAGCTTCTATGACAGGGTGAATTTTGATTAGTTTAATATTTTTGAGCATTTGAAATTATCACAGATTTCGATCTGTGACAGCAAATGATATGCTTATGGAGTATTTTTTTTTAACCAAATTCTTATGACAGGCTGAATTTTGATTAGTTTAATATGAGAAAGCAATTATATGAATTGGATATTCATAATTGTTGTATTGTTTCTAGCTGAGTCTGGGACAGCTATGTTATTTTTGGGTAATATGTGACTGATAAATCATGACAATGTAGGGATCATTAGTGATTCTATTACATGTGCAGTTGTAATTTGTTCTTCTATGAAATAAAATTACGAATTTTTTCTGAGGAAAAAAAAAGAAAAAAAAGGAGATTACGATATGGATTACATTATCCTAGATTTGGGATCTTATGTCAACATTTTGACGAGACAAACCAGGGAAAGCATGGGAAAAACGTGACTAGATTGGTATCCCATTCAACTCAAATTAGCAAACCATTCGAAAGTCCTACCTATCGGTCGCCTGAACTCAGGTACTCATTGACGTAGAAGGCCTGAGAACATATGATGGTTTTGAATTGATCGACAATGTCGATGACACAAACCCATATCCTTCACTTTTGGGGATCGATTGGGCGATCAATTACCAAACCATCATCAATTTTAAGAACAAAATCTTATCGTTTGAAGATTCAGAGCTAAGGGTGGTCGCACCAATTGATCTGCTAGAAGGACAGAGATATGTCGAACCAGTACACATTGAGGGACAAGGTGACTATCTTGACCATATATGTAACATCACGTCTGCAAGGGATGATTATGTAAATCCAACAACTGATGGAAAGCTTAGTTGGAGGAGTATTAACTCCTGTACATCAAATTCCGGTGAAGCAATGGAAAACTGGCAGAATCGGATGCATGAAGTATCCATGAGGAAGTGTTCAATAATTACAAGGTCTATGTGATGGGTAGGAATTGAGGCAAGTGAGTTGCCTACGTATGAAGGTTTACCTAACCTTTCATCCTTTTTGATAGAGTTTGAAGAAAAAGTTGCAGAACATCAGCACTTGTCTGCCTGGATTTCATGTTGAAAGATACACCCACCAGATGGTGGGTCACACAAAGAATCTATCTCCAAGTGGCCATAATGTCGATGATTGTTGGAGATAAGGTTCAGAGAAGATATCAGTTATATTGGTCAAAATTATAGAGGATTAACTATTCTTATCGACCATATTGAGTATTATTGTGAACATGGGAGGCATATCCGCGACAAGAATGGGTTCATCAGTTCATACACACGTTAGACATGATACCAAGGAGTTGGTATACATTAGTTGAACTAAGTGAGGAACCATTGAATGGGATGAATTAGCTACTAAATTCATACACACATTTGAATTTGTTGATGATCATTCATCGATTGACACCACGTTGCAACTAATTAAGATAAAGATATTTGAAGATATCACTGTCACAATGACAAACTTCAATCAGTGGGGCACAACAATTCAGCATTGGATGGACTACTACAATGTGATAGGAGAACCTGATGACAATGACCCACTCGACATAAGCATACCTTATTCTAAAGGTACGCGTGAAGTGGAAGGATTTGATATTTCTAGTGACCAATTTCTGAATCCACTGAAAAATCAAGAAAGTAAATATTGGCACCCAAAAGAATCCAAAATTTTGCCAATATTGGAGATTATTGGGATGATGAGACTGTTGCGAAAATCACAGATCTATTGCATGAGTTTCAAGATTTGTTCCCTAAAAAATTCTTAGAGATGAAAGGGATCATCGAAGACCTTGGAGAAATGAATATACCTTTGAATCTCGACGCAAAACCAGTCAAGCAGCGACCATACCGACTGAATATGCGGTATAAATAAAAAGTCAAGGTAGAGCTGGATCGAATGTTGGATGCAGGTATAATAGAACCTGTAGAAGAATCAAAATGGATCATCCTGATAGTAGTACAAGACAAAAGGGATATGGGTTAAGTAAGAATTTGCGTTGACCTGAGAAAACTGAACGACGCTTGTTTACATGACCCATTTCCAACTCCATTTACAGATGAGGTACTAGAGAGTGTCGAGGGTCAAGAGATTTATTCACTCACTGATGGTTTCTTTAGTTACCATCAGATTAGAATTGCAAAGGAATACTGACATAAGATAACCTTTACGGCGGTGTGGGAATGTTTCCAATACATGGTAATTCCCTTTGGACCCAAGAATGATCTTGGTATTTTTCTATAATAGTGGTGGTTTCCTTTAAATATTGTATTCATAAATTTATTGAGGTCTACTTCGATGATTGGACAGTATTTGGGCTCATTAAGGATCATATTGAGAGCCTCATGATGATGTCAAAACATTATCGCTAGTATCAAATTTCACTAAACTTAAAGAAATGTATATTTTGTGCCTCATTTTGGAATTTTGTTGGGCCATGTAGTGTGTCGCGATGGAATCTTGGTTGACCCTGCCAAAATTGTGATTATCGTTGACCTTCCACCACCTACAATAGTGAAGCAATTCATAGTTACATTGGGACATACATGATACTACAAAAAATTATCAAAGGATATGTGAAGGTGACTGCTCTGATGGAGAAGTTACTGAAGAAATATGTTAAGTTCCATTGGATGGAAACTTTCCAAGAGAGTCTGGATACTTTAACGAACAAGATGGTTACAACGCCCATACTTGTATTTCCATAATGGAAAAAGAAATTTGAAGTACATGTCAATGTGTCATATGTCATGCTCGGTGTGATACTAGCACATCTTGGTGAAGGTTCAATTGATCATCCTATTTCCTTCGCCATCCGAAAATTGTCAACAACATAAAAGAACTATACCACGAAGGAAAGAGAAGGATTAGCTATGGTATACATTCTAAAGAAATTCAAACACTACTTTGTAGGTGGACATTTTAAAATGTACACAGATCACTCAGCATTGAAATACCTCATTAACAAGCCATTGTTGGGGGGGGATATCTGCCGGTGGCTTCTCCCTTTTTAGGAATTTGACTTTGAATTCATTATTAAACCCATTTGATTGAATTCAGTACCAGACCACTTGTCAAGGATTGAAAGTGGCGACGAATTTAGTAACCTCAACCACAATCTCCCCGATGCGCAAATATTTGCGATAAAAATGTTTGATGACAAGTATAGATACATCATACAATTTTTGAGTACGGGTTATGCACCAGTTGAATTTACTAATATGCAAAATAAATAGTTAATTTTGTGAGCTGCAGACTTCCAGTTGATCGCTAGACAATTATATAAAATGGGCCCTGATGAGATTCTTCATCACTGCATCTTAGAACATGAGTGACCAATTATAATAAACGAAGCACATGATGCTCTCGTAGGACGGCATTACGATGGAAGAGCTACAATGCAAAAGATATTTCAAGCAGGATTGTGGTGGCACACCATGCATGCAAATGCCCAAGAATATTGTTGCAACTGTGATGTTTGTCAAAGAATTAGAAAGCTATCGCGACAAGATGAAATGTCATTAGTACCACAAATAACTCTGTAGGAATTAAATAAATGGGTCATCGATTTTGTGGGTCCTATTAGTCCAACAGGGGAGCACACATGTGTTATATACATAATTACAACGATTGATTACCTAACCAGATGGGCCAGTAAAATATTGTACTACTGCAAATGGTGCTAAATCTTTATTTGAAAATGTTGTGACTAGATTTGGCTGCCCAAAAATTTTGATAAGTGACCAAGATACACACTTTGTCAAATAGTTGATTAAGCAACTGGTAGAAGAATTCTAGGTTCAGCACAGGAAGACAACACCATATCACCCTCAAGCGAATGGTGTTGTTGAAGCGTTTAACAAAATCTTGGAGAATGCATTGACAAAGATTTGCAACATCCAAAGAGATGACTGGGATATAAAAAAATCCGCAGTACTATGGTGTTGTACAGGATAATTCACCTAATAACCTAGGTCTGGGGGGTTACCAACATACTCTAACCTTGAAGACAAATTGACTTTAGAAGTACAGAATAGGAAATAGGAAAGTAGTAGGAACTTACTTGTAAAATACGAAGGTTGATCCAAGCTAGCTTCTTCCTCTCTGATCTGCTTCCAAAGTCTCCAGGATAATTCCTCCTTCACCTGTTAACAAAGATTCTTCCAAATACAGTATGATTCATATATAAATATGCAGATTAGGCAAATCATATATTATAATGAAGTGTAAACATTTACCAATCTACAACACATGAAGCACAATATGGAAGAAGTAATCTGTTTTATTAACAATAATAGAGGGAGTTTAGGTTACAACCCAATGTCTGAAACAAGGGACTCCTCTGTCACCAAAGGACTCTGAGTTTCTCTGCTCCAAAGGTTCTGTAGACAATCCACCAGCATAACTTTGCTCTCCAAGTATGTATATCCTCTCCCTACCCCAAGGCCTCTATTTATATGGATGAAAGGAGGCAGTTCTCGAAGGTTAGGGAGGTTGCAGCAGTTAATGGGATTAAGGTAAATGAATAACTAATCTCCCATTAACTCGTGTTTTTAAATATTAATTTTGAGGAAACCATGCGCGGGTCTATAGTAGATCAACCCGCGCATGATACGCGACTCCATACAAATGCAACCCGCGCATACAAGTATACGCGACTTGCTGAACATAAAACTCGTGCATGATGCACGAGATGTCAATAGGGATAGTCGCGCATGCTGCTCAAAATATCCAAATGGCAAAGTAATCAGCTGGGCATATAGACAATGTATTTCATCATCAA
This sequence comes from Pseudotsuga menziesii, assembly GCA_001517045.1. Lineage (NCBI taxonomy): Eukaryota > Viridiplantae > Streptophyta > Pinopsida > Pinales > Pinaceae > Pseudotsuga > Pseudotsuga menziesii. Next base: position 498,747 of record LPNX010618000.1, on the reverse strand, counting down.
CCAAGGTATAATGAAAACAGGCAACCTCAATCCATAGATGTCCTTTTGTGTGCCGACATGAGGGATATCAGCACTCGGACGGAGAGGTGCCATTCAGGTGTATAACATATGGGCATATCACATGACATGTAAGAAGTTGTCAGGTCAAACTCCATTATGTCTGGTATATGGACAAGAAGTTATGATGCCCATGGAATACATTGTGCCCAGCCTAAGGATTGTTGTGATCACAAAGATGACAGATGTTGGTGCTATCGAGGAAAGACTGTCACAGCTAATACAGTTGGAAGCAGATCGTTTTTTTGTAGGATACCATCAAAACATTGAGAAAGAACGACAGAAAGTATGGCATGATAGCCACATCAAGAAAAAGAAATTTCAGGCTGGAGGACTTGTTTTTTTGTATGATATCAAATTCTTCAAGCATTCAGGTAAGCTAAAAACACACTAGTTAGGACCGTATATTGTCATGAATATCACTGATGGAGGCGCAATGCAATTGAAAAAGTTGGATGGAACACCTATCAGAGGATTGGTAAATAGAATTCGGCTAAATCCTTATCAAGGTAGCCGCAACTCGGTCGAATGAAAAAAAAAGAGAAAAGAGAAAAATACAAACCCTCTAAAAAAATTTTGTTTTAACCGCAGGATATCCATTGTCGCAAAAGGAAAGACCATCGCAGATTGCTAATAAGTTGCAAGTGAAGAAAAATTGTCACAAACTCTATGTCTGTCGCAAGTAGAAAAATGAACATGAAGAAAACCTGTCTGTTGCAGGGAAACAAATTTGTCGAAGGAAGGATACTAGTTGCAAGAAATAGTGACGCTATTGCAAGATGAATTTGAGTTGTAGAAATGACAACTGGCCATCATTAATTTCAAAATCCTGAGAGATTTTGGTAGTGTACTTTTTGGGTCACTTTGGTCATTATTACACCATAACTACCACTGACGTGATATGCAAGTGGTGGTTTCCTTGTAATCATTCAGACAATTACCCATGTGATGGAAATGACAAATACCTTTCCATCGATTGTTTGCGTGTGTGAAGGGATGACTGATTGAGTAGGTAGACATTATCAAGCTTCACTCCTAAGTTTCATTTCATTCTACTGCATTTGAGAAGAGAAATCATTGTTTGCAATGGCAAGAGTCGAACTGAGTTTTTTGCAGAACATTGTTATTTCGATATCCAGCACAAGCATAGTAGCAGAATCCACTGTTCAGACTGTGTCACCCACACTCATCATGGAAGACACTATTGGATACATCCCACCGCAATCTGCAGCTACCAAAGAATATCCACAACCTCCATTTGTCTTGTCATCTAGGTTACGAGCAGACCAAATGAGTTCATCTATTACAACAAGGGGGAAATGTTCAATAAGCCGAAAGAAAAAAGAACCACCACCACCACCACCATCGAAGGAGGAAGAAGAATCGGGACATGCGACTATGCTACCATATGTCCCACTAAGATGATCAGATGCACCAAATATTAAAGTTATGAAGAAAGCACGCTACCCATTGCAACTGCCAACTGTGTCAAAAGGAGTTACAATGTTGCAGAGCATTCTGCCAAAACTTTAGAAGTTGACCTTCGCGGATCATGACACAAAGAAACAACGAGATCTAGACCTGAAGAATTGCATGTTGGTTATACAGGACGCACCTGTCAAAACCCCAAATTTTCACAAAAATTTAAAATTTTGAGATAACATAAAATGTTTACAGTTGTAGTTAGATAACTGCTAGCGACTAATAGAAGAAATGAAACAGTAAACAAAAGTAACCATTAAACTTTAACACATATAGATTAATGTTGTTTTAAATTTGATATGTGATGTAAGTAATCTGCATTCGAATAATTAGTTGTACTGATGGTTTGAATGTCAAGTAGGTGACGAGTCATTTTCTAGTTGGGGCTTACTTAGCGATTGGTAACGTATCTGGATTTCTGGAACTTTAAAGGCTTGACAGGTAAATTTTGACCCAGTAAAATTTTATTAAGGCGTTAAACCATATATACTTCTTTTCATATAAAAGTACTGCTAGAGTAAAAGTTTGCTTAGAAGACTCAAGATCCTGCAAGGTAAAGTAATGTTTCTTTTACTTGATTCACAATATGGTATTACTTCATCTTTGTGTCGTAAGGGTTATTAAAGTCGCCCTACTATTTGTATTTTATCAGAAAGATCTTTAAGATAGATAAAAACCTCCTTCTAACTTTACTCTAAATGATTTCCAGTTCTTAAAAGAGCTCATGATATAGTTTCATAACTCTTCCTTGTGCATAAGAGTCTATTGCTATTATTATCAAAATAATTAAAGTGTTGCTTATCATTATAGAAATTGACCTAAGCCTTACAGACTATACGCCTACTATGTACTTTTTAGCTCTATTTTAATTGGACTTCAATATAGTGAATTTATCAGCTTAACATCGCCCATAATTTTAAAGTATCCTTGGCATAAAAAAATATCGTCAAGTTGTGACTTGAATTCCCATTTTCTTTATGACTAACATCATGCAATAACTTCACATTACCCTACCATTTACTTAAATGTAAAAGTAGTGCAATAAAATCCTAAAGAGTTTACTATTCTAAACTCCAAATTTTAACTTAATCTTGATTTGAATTCGTCTTAGAACTTGGTAACTATTATGGAGTCAAAGATCATGTACTTGTAGGTTTTATATTCTACTTCTAGTACTGTAGATCCCTTTTTAAGAGTAGGAGCTATTCCTATATATAAATGTTACTATGCCTATATACACCTTATTATTTTAAATCTAATTCCTATAGCTTAACAATCATAGTTCATGATTATAAGACCAAGCTAATAAAGGAATTATCAATCTTGTTCAAGCTTCTACTATCCTCTTGATATTTTCTTATAAGTTTGATTATGAAAGGTTATAAGATCCTTACAAAACTAGGCATTGAAATCATAAGTAAAAACTTTGAGAAACAAGTGCATCAAATCCATATGCAAATTGGTTCTTTACCAAAGCTATTTACAAGTTTTAACATTAGATTAAATGGTAGCACAAACCTCATTCATTATGAAGGCTTGACTTCGTTGTGACAATATTATGATATTGACTTTATGTATAAGATACATTATCATTGTATGCAATGATGTGAATAATTGACAAGTATTTGATCCGAAATAATGCAGTGAAGACTATACAAAAGAACCCATCGTGATGTGGATCGAAATGTGGGCACGTGGAACTCTCCTCGCCATGCAATACTTGACTTAAAAGCTTTCCTTGCAACCCTAGTCCACATTGTTCAGCGAGGGTTTCGGTCTCTGCATGGTTGGGTTTACTGCGGCCATGAGGGCTCATAGTTACTCGCCTCCATCTCCACTGTTTGTGCATTTTTTTTAAAGAGTCGTTGTTTAGGGTGAGAGTTGTATGTCATAGCTCGTGAATGAGTTGATTCTATAACCAATCTTGTTGTGCATGAAGATTGTATTACACAGTTGATAAATTTCAGTATTGAAATTTGTGGTTTGGCCACTGCCTTGGCTTGCTCTTGCTCCAGTTGTCGATGTGGTTGATATCTTGAACTCTGCTACCTCCTTCTCAGGTGAATATGAGGGTTGTTGTACTCGTGGTATCGGTTTGCCTTCTTTGTGACCTCGGCCTCGGTTTTCAACATTAAAGGTATCCCATCGTTGTTAAGAAGTTGAAAACTAAAAGAATTTACAATTTCAATTCTATGCTCAATTTTTTAATTAAATTTAAGTTTTCAAATTGCAGGTGATAGTTCGCATAACATTTGGAAGGAGCCACTTCTCATTTGGACCGGCGTTCAGTCTACCGGTAAGCCCTGGTTATAAAATGGCCTTCCATGCTTGTACAAACTTAGGGGAATTGTTTACAGTTGGAAGAAGTTACAGCATGGTCCTTCCCAATCTTGGGTTATTGTTCTTCGATTTATGAGTTTGTTTTCATTTTAAAACCCTTGCTTACAGCAGGGTGACTCCGGCTCAATGCCGTGACTTGTAATGCTCTCTTCTTGTGAAAAAGGAATTTTTCAATGTTGTAAGTGTTATTATAAAGTCTGTTAGTTTTTGTTTATTAAACCCCATATCACAATATGGGTGCAGTGGCTCAAAGCTGGTTTTTGTACTCTGTTTAAGTTTTAAGCCTTTCGACCTGCCAAGCAATACCCAGGGTTTTTAAAGCAAAAGGGTTTTCCTTTGTGCTCGGACTCAGTTTATCTAAATGCTATTATTGTAACTCTGTGCACTTAGAGTATTTACCCTATTCGACTGTGTAATATTAATTTACTATTTATTATTTGCTTTAGATTATTGATAATGATTTTAGGACTGTCATTCAGTCATGGTATAAATTGTTTTACTTCTTGGCTCATGAATTACGAGCTAAGGTTTCCTGAATGAAACCCTTGTTTAAAATCATTCTTTTAATTAATTTAAGTAGGTTATGTTACTTGTAAAACAAATATTGTTTAAGTTAATATTACTATCTGTATATAATGAAATTTCCTAAATTTGCATCTGTATATAAGTATTTGTTATGAAGACTGTAACCAGTCTACAATAGTTCAATTTGTTTAATGATAATGTTCTAAATAATAGATTTATAGCTTAACTGTTTTTCTTTTATTAAAACAAAGAAATTAATAAAGGGTTTCGACCCTGTAGTTACTCTTGCAAGTATAAACCTATTGATAATTACATAACAGTTCTTACATAGATGTGTATCTCATTTATGAATTGATTATTATCATATTCTTATTGTTTAATTTACTGAAGTTGACTGGTTGAAAAATACTTAGAATTCAGCTTATGTAACTTAGTTTAGTTTGCTCTTTATGTTTTACATACTTTAGTAATTCACTACTTGCTTATTAGTAAATGTTAGACTTAATTTAGTTAATGTTATTAGTAAATAAGCTATATGAATAGTAGTTATATCTTTAATGAACTAAATGTAAACAAAGTAGTTTAACTACATTTCCTTTACTGCATAAGCAACTCGTTATTTAATAAACATAAAGAAAATATGTATACAACATAACATTGTTTACCCTCCTACGTATTTTAATTTGAAATGAAAGTATAATATACTGTGTATAAACATATCATCTTAACTGCTAGTGTATTCTCTTAACATAATTATTCTTCTACCTGTAATGGAATACGGCTATTTCATTACCAGTATATTTACATAAACAAGGAACATAGTTAACCAAGTTATTGGTCTTTTTGATAATAACCTACATACTGCAATAAATTACTTTGCTAATATGAAATGCCTAACACATATAATCATTTCAGTCTCTTATCATTTCTTTCATCTACTTTTAAATACTCTGTCTGTGCTGGAGTACGGTCTGGTCCTTCCAAACATGAAAAAACACAAATTAGAATTATTTTGCATCTATTTCATATTCATTCTTTCAATAAACTAAAAGATTACTAACTCTGACAGTTCACAACTAAACATTTAACATTCATTAACCAGTCAAATTCACATTTTACTATTTAACACAGTAACACAATAGAATGTAGAACTTGATTAAGATGGACAACAACAGTGTTAGGAGGCCGTTCCTCCCTACCAAACTCCTAGAGAGCGCTCAAACAACGCTTCCTCAGGACCCCCAAGCCTGTTCCTGGTATTCTTAGCTGAGAACTAGTGGAGCATGCAAACAACAGACTAGTCTAATGACTCAGTAAACACTCTACACTCAGCAGTAAGATCCTTCAGCTGAAAAGCTGCACTAGATCACTTAGCAGTTAACCAGAACTCTTTCCACAAATTCCCTTGCCATTAAATTTCTCTGAAGTACATTCACCTGAATGATCACTTCTCTAGAATGAGCAGCCTCAGCTCTCTTCAATGGGTATTTTTATAAATATTTCCTAGCTCTTTTGGGTCAGTTGTCATTAATTGAGCCACCTGCTATGATCCCACTTTCTTGGGGGATCATGACCCCAAATGTAGAGAGGTTGCCACCTGCAATAGTTGGAAGTGGTTTGAGGATGTTGCCACATGTCTGTTTGCTCTCCACCCAGTCTCCTCCACCAATTTGACCAGTAAACACTCTTTTAACATCTCTCCTAAGCTGTTGTCTCCACCTTTATTTATTTATAATTAAATATTCAAAATTACATTAAATATCCTTGACTCTGATGAGTCATCAATTACAACTTAGCATAAAATATAACATATTGTCTTTAAATAAAATCAAATAAGATAATATTGTCTTTTGCAAAATTGGGGCATGTGACAGCACCGGATGGCCCAAATCGCCTAGCTGCAATGGAATGGGCAAGAGGTCTAGACAAGGAAGGTCTATTGTCATTGCTCTTTATGTCGAATTTTGGCAAGGTGTAGAAGTAAATGCATGTGTCAAGCAGTTATTAGTATCATTCCATGGTGGTTGCCTATGTCTCAATAAGAAATTTTATGTGGATGTTGAACTCATAGCAGCAATTACAGGACTACCACTTGCAGGCATAGAGCCAACACACTTTTTCAAGAAAGACCAGGATACTATACTAATAAACAAGATGAAAGACCAGTATGACTTGTACAAGGATACCAAAGATTTCTTAATTAGCTCTATCAATGACCTTACTGTTTGGTTTGTCGTGAAGGTGTTAGCTACCAAATTATTGTGACAAATGCGACTGAACCAATGTACTGCGGGTACAATCGCAACAACTGAACTCTGTGCAGAGGGAGTTCAAATGAACTGGTCACATTATCTGTTGAATGAGTTACTAGCAGATGCAGAAGAGTCGCGGGAAAAAGGTAATGCATTCCACTACTCCTGGATACTCATTTTGATTTCATTTATTTGATGGTTGGAACAAGAAAACTACCAAGCGGTAGATATACCAGTGTGCTTTCAAGCAGCTCGTTACCAAAATATTCGGTATGATAAAGATAACAAAGATCGACAGAGAGAAAACAATGTGCAATTATTTATGCACGGAGAGGCCATACGATGTCAAGTAAAGAAATAAGTAAGAATTATAGACGAAACCATTCGACAGTTTCGAAACATCATTAAATTTGTCATTGTGCCACATCACATATTGTTGCAGCCACGACAACATACGCAACGCCAATGGTTGGCAACCCAATTTTTGTTGACTGAAGAAGAAGTCGAGGCCATTACCCTAGATTGGCCTGAAGAATGGTGGGTTCCTGTTTAAGATGGCATACTAGTTGTTGAAGAACCGTTGCGACAGAACGACCCATAAACATAAAATGATGGTGCACAGGGAGGGGATCCACCATCGCCAAAAACACGAGATCCCAACCATCCCCATAATAGTTCAAGTACAACCTCAAAAGACCGTGTGGTAGGAGAAAAGTGGAAACATACTGAAGTAGAGCATCCTGAGATAAGGCGTAAGAAAAGAAAGGCTAATAAGACTACAGGAAATGTTGGTCTTGATGGTGACGATTTTACCCTTCTAACAGAAGCTATGGTAGAAGTTGCGACATAAACCATGAAGAAAGCAAAAGCGTACCAGGAAGAGATCACATGAAGTATTACAAATATATTGTAGACACTCTGCAAAGCCATACAAGAAGCAAGGGTCGCAGTTGATTACAAACCCCCGTCGATAGACTCACAAGATTTACCTGGCACGTTAGAAGAGCGACCAAGTGATGAATCACTACCAATTATGCCTATAAAGACTTAGGTGGTGGGAGAAGCACTTGACTTGGGCACAACATAGTTTAATACTATGGCCAAGAACTTGGGACATGCGACAATATATTTTTCGCAGATGTCACTATATGAAGTCTATGCAATGCAAAATGTCATAGTTGCAGAAATGAAGGTAAGAGAAGACGCATTGATCAAATAAGTGAAGGCATTGAATAAGATTGTTAGCAAAATGAATAAAATAGTCAAATAAGTGCAACAAAAATCTAAGACTTGAAAAGAGAACAGGCACAGACTAGATAATGTTGTAGCACTTGATTGCACCAATTTTGCAAATACAGGCATAACAGGGGAAGTGTTTGCAAAGTCCAAGGTCATTTGACTTATGGAAATTGCAGACAACCTTTGTAAAAAGGTCAAAGAATTAGAAGTGCAGGTGAAACCTAGCACACCCCCAAAGGTGCTAGAAGAAATAAGGATAACAACAACAGAAGCTGTGAAGAAGATAAAAGAGGCAGATACACTGTGTGCCAAGGTCATCAAACAAGTTTCTCATACTTGGGAAGTGTTGATCGACGACACTGAATTGGATAAAGTCATAGAGCAGTTGTGCACTACTAAGACAAAAGCAACTCAGCTGAAGAATGAAATGAATAATTTTCCCTTAGCAAAGAAAATGGCCAAGGCTGCTAAAATGAAGAAACTTCAACAGCAAGTCGCAGCACTACGAACTCAATAGTAGCAGAGGACTGACAAAGTCATAGAGTTGCAAGATGAAACAAAAAGAATTATCATTCATCCTATGCTCTATAAGGTGCAACAAGTAGTGGATCCCGCAGGACTTGTAACGTTGAAACACGTCATTTCCAACCTTGTGGAAAACTTACAAAAGGTAGAAGAAGATGTGTGATGAGAGACAGAGAAAATAGTGAAAATCTTTCAGTATTTTCAAATCAAAGGCGTCACAACTACAAAAATTTTCTAGTAGCACATCGTGGCTCGAGACGAGCCACGGGTGAGTGTTGGGGGCCTACTGGCCTTAGGACAATATAGGAGGAATTCAATTAGAATTTTGTCAGGAAGTATGAAGAGCCTAGTCACGTGACAGAGGAACCTGCAATGGAGGAAGAAGGGTAATAGAAGAAGCAGTGAATAGGAATTTGTGACAAAGGAAGAGATAAGGCATAAGAAGTAGCGGGAGAAGGGAAGCTGTGATAGAAGCATCCTTGAAGGAAGAAGTCCACGGTAGAAGGAAAAGACACGACGAGATCAGCCACGGCGAAAGGAACCACGATAGATGGCATGCAACGGCTGAAAAGGATAGCTTAAGAGATCATGGGTAAGAAGTCATCTAGAGTCACACGTGTTTAGGGAATAAAGCATATTTGTATTTTGGGTCGATAATGCCTACTGATAGTTGTAACGACAATATATGAAAATGGGAATGACAACCTGTCGACTAACAGAATGAAGTCGGTTGACAAGGACATGTAAAGAGTATATAAAAGGAAGAACCCAAGATGTATGCGGGTTACTTACCTCGTCTTTTGTTACTTCTTAGTCTGTCAGTTCCTAGTCAGTCAATTGTGTATGTTACTTCCTAGTTAGTTTGTGGTTGTTGGAAGAGTCGAAGAATCAAAGAGAAGAAGTAGTCGATCCAGGATGTGTGCAGATCGACAATAGACTCGAATAGAAGAGTAGTTGATCCAAGTTGGGTACAGATCAACTATAGAGTGAAAGGGAGAAGACTCTAGAGATCTGTGACTAGAGAGCATGAGAGGAGAGAGAATTCGGTATAGAGTGTAGAAGAATATATAGAGTAGACCCTGCAGCTGAGTGCGTAGATGAAAGGTGCATCAATTTCTCATGCTAGATAAAGAGCACCTTTGTGGTTTTCTCCCATATGGGTTTCCACATTAAAGGTTGTGTCAATGTGTATTTGATGAATGTCTTTGTGTCACATGAATGTATGATTGTGATTAAGTGTTTATGTATTTGCTTATAAATAGTTCTTGTATGCATAAGTCGCGTTATTTCTGGTTGGAATAGCCAATGGGGCATTATATTGAGCGCTGAAATCTCCGTCGACATATCAATAGAGTAATATTCTGAATGTGCGTAACAAATATAAGTAAGACACCCACCGGCTTCAGTCGAGTGAGTTGGTAAGGTGTTGTGAGAGTAGAAATCCCCACCCAACTACAGAAACTTGGTTTTGGCAATTACCCATAAGAGATATCTCAGGTGAGATGACATTTGTGTCATAGGTGCTTCTAACTGAGTCTTTCTCTTTCGGGTCAATATCTGGGGCTTTGTTGTCGTACAAAGAAGGTCTGAACCTAGGTCGAAGGGACGAACGCCAATAGTACACATGTATGCCTCGTGCACAATACATATGTGTGTTCTTAAAGCATCGAGACTACTGCAGCCATAAGAAAAAATAGGAAGGTGTAGACTGATGAATATTTTTCTAAAAGCTACCTCAGTGTGTATCATAAGCATTTATGCACCGTCTACAGTGCATACATATTAACAATATGCACCAGTGTATGTCATCAATTTTTTTATGAAAACTTGAATTTCAATAGCAGTGCACCTGGAAAAACATGACACACTACTCACAGTGCTTTGAAATACTAAAACCACCACTTGCGGTTCCCTACTAGGAAAGGAACGCACCGAAGACAACAATTACTTTTAAAACTAACTACAGATTGTGCACTTTATAAAAGCGGCGCACCGGTGTGTGGGTATTAATAAAGCACCATAACAGTGTGTTATGATTCTAATATGCAGCATCTAAAATATTGTTTTTAGTCTTAAAATGGTGCATCTAGACATAGGGAGCATCGTTGTTGTATAAATACGTGTCTACATCGGCAGCGACGTGTCCAATAGTTCTTAACACATCAAGAGGAAAGCTTATTTTAAAAGGTTGGTAAAGCATTTTGTAAGAATAAATGCATCATGATTCTCACTCACAAAAACAAAGCAAGTGTGTTTTTATTAAACACCCTGATCAATGGTTTGAAATATATCATTTTTTTTGTTTATGGTTTAACTGGTATGTTTAAGGAAATATCATACACCAATGTTTTTTGTGCTTATTGGCATCAGTGCACCTATTAAAGTGATGCACCAAAAAGGGTATTCTATTGTTTTGTTTAGTTTTCTTAGTGCGTTGTTTAACATATGGTGCATTGTGGTAATGATGTGCTATAGTTTACAAGGAGTGGTTGCCCCACTTATAGTGTGCCCTATTAATTTTAAGGGGCACCATTATATTGGTGCGAGTTGAACTGTTCGAATGCACCGCACAAAAAAATTAGATTTTTTTTAAAAGAAAGCAAATTGAAGGTGAATTTTAAATTTTAATCCACTAAAAGTTTACAGTAGAAGGTAACAGAGACATTACCTAGAAATTTGTGTGCTGGGGAGGCATGGTTGTTGTAGTGTACCTAAGGTAATGAGTAGGGACACTAGCTTAGAGACAAGCAAGAAAGACTTGATTTTCCCCAATGATTTCAAGCACCGATGGACTTTTCCAAATTCCCTCCCAAACAAATACAAGGTTGTAATAAACTTAGTATGATATGAAACATGCATATTCAGGTATGCAAAACATAAATTATAAATGTTAAGATTCCATGCATTTGACAGTCGCACATTCATTGGGTGCATCACACCTAGGATGGCCCTTTGGCAATGCCAAAGACAACGAGGCAATTTACCTAGGAATTATGTGGAACCCAATGGTTTATAGTGCTATACTAGATGTATATAAAATTTGTTACAGTAATTATCTAAGGTATGGAACACTAAAATTATCTAGAGGCTTTGGTTTTGCAAGATTGGGCGTTTAGGAGAAAAGTTTGGTTTTCGGGAGTACTTGACTAATTATTTTCCAAGCGACTATTTGGAGCACCTGAGGGTAATGATTTTTAGATATGAGGGTGAATATAGGTCCAATTTTTTCTTATATTTCTAGTGTTACCTTCGTATCATGAAATGGATGAGCCGAATTTATTCTATGACAATCAAAACAAAAACTAGTCAAAATTGCCAGTGTATTGGGCATAGGTGAAAGAATACATAAAATAAAGAGATAGAATTAAAGAACAGAAGTCAATATTTATTTTTATTATAGTTCATAGGACCAAAATACATCATATATTTACAGAAACAACAGCAAAAATTCCATAGTGGCGCCATCCCCCATCCAACACACCAAAACTACTCAAAAACTTTACCGGAATCACACCGATAAATTGGAAGGTTAACACTATTGGAACCAACAATATGAAAGAAAATCAAAACTCTGAACTCTCTACAACAATTGGTCAATCCAAAAATATGCATGATAGGATTTTTTTTTCAATTTTTTTTTTTCGTTGGATCGTTGCCTGGTTTCGTCTGACCCTCTTGGTTGCTAGAGTTTGACGCTCTCTGCTTCTATTGGTCGTCTTCTCTGGGTTTGAACTTTGAATTTTCTGAATAAAATTTATTGTCGATCTGGAAGAAGTAAACATCTGATGTTTCGATGGGCTCAGGTTCTAGCTCCAAGATTTCTTGGTTTGGCTTAGCTCCGGAATCCTTTCAGTTTCCTGCGTGGCATTGGCTTGCTCTTTTTGGAGGGGCTCTCTCATTCTCGGCTGAGATTGTGTTGTGACTCGTTGGTTCTAGTGGAAATCGATGGAAATCACTTTGATAGGGAGCTTGAGCTTTGCCCAACTTCTATAGATTGGTTAATTTTTTAGTTAACCATTATGTTGGTGGTCTAGCAATTAGAGGTGTGGACTATGACCTGTGGCGTAAGGCTCTGATTGAGCTTTTGTTTGATTCCTTTTGCCCTGGATTTAGTCTTTTGGACGTGATTTTTTTTTAAAGGTTTGTACCCTTTTCTTGGTTTGGAGGCTCTCTTGAGTCTGTTGCTTATGATTGCAGCCCTGGCTGTGTTATTTTGGTTGGCTCTTCTTTAGTTTTGATCCCTGGTTGGTTCCTTGTTCACTGGTGGTAGCTTTGGAAGCTCTTTTTAGCCTGCTTGGTCTAGCTGGTTGGGCTTCCCTTGTATTTGTATCTGAAGAGGTCTTCTGGTGGAGGTTCTGTTGGGGGGCTGGTTACTATCCTCCTAGTGGGATTGGTGCCTGACCTTACTAGTGGCCTGCTCTTTAGAACTCTTTGTTTCTCTGTAGGGTTAGCTTTGGTGGAGGATCCCTTATGGATTCAGGAGGGGTACCTCCTCTTCCTCCTGAATTGGAGGCTTTTAAGTTGTTGATTGCTTCTGGCAGAAAGAGGGCTGGCGGAGGAGTTCAAAGATTTGTTAAAAAGGTTGATATTCCTTCCATGGAACTTCCTATTGAACGGACTTGTCGTTCCGCTCTCAACTTAGCTGATCGGGGTCTTATTGGCCAATTCTCTTGCCTCTGGCCTTCCCCTAAGGCAATAGATGGGTGGGTGCAGAGGAACTGGAGGCCTCTTGTTTCAGCTGATATCCATAGTCACTTTGTTAGACGGGGCTTTTTTGTTTTTGTTTTTGACTCTGCGGAGGACCGAGCTCTGATCTTTCGGAACGGGCCATACTTCATGGCTCCTTAAGGTCTATACTTGAATAAATGGTCCCCTGATTTTGACCCCTCACAAGATGTCCCTTCTATTGTTCCAGTCTCCGTGAGACTTCCGCATCTCCCCTTACATTGTTGGAATTTGGAATCCCTAGAAATCATTGGGAATAAGTTGGGCAAATTTATTGACAGAGCTGAGAGGAAAGATCAGTATGCTTGCGCTAGAATTTGTGTTGAGGTTGATTTGGAAATAGGTCTCCCTGAAGCAATTCAGCTAATAGTAGCAAAGTGGTCCTATATTCAGGAGTTGGATTATGAGCAAATCCCGTTTAAATGTCGGTTCTGTCATGGTTATGGGCATTTTGCTCGAAGTTGCAAAAAAAGAATAGAAGAAGTCACCATAATAGAGAAAGAAGATTAGTGGACTCAAGTTCAGAAAGGAAATTCCAACCAAGGAGCTAGAAAGAAAGGGAAAGAAGTTAAATCTGTCTCAGGGGCTCCTGCAGCCAAGGGTCCTAGTGCTTCTCATGCGGTTATCTCCCCCAAGGCAGCCCCTAATCCATTTTCTGTTTTAAGTTCCACTGAAAGTATTCTTGAAGAAGGTGAAATGGAGCAATTAGATACTCCAGATATTGGTACATATGAACCAATTGCTCTAAAGGATCGAGATTATTCTTCCTTTTTGAGTCCTAAAGTTACTCCTCTTCCTAAGGAGATTAGTCCCTCTTATGCAAATATTGCGCGGAAGAAGCATGGAGTTAGTTCTGGTTCTTCAGAAGGCGAGTCTTTTGAGCAATCCAAAAAAGGCAGGAAGTCTCATAAGGAACTTCGGGAAGCAGAGGCAGAAAGGATCAAGAACCAAGGCAGTCAGGCTACTATAGAGATGTCTTATGGAAGGAATAAAAGAAACAAACCTCCAAAGGGAGCAATTACTCCCTCTCCTTTGGGTAAGTAATGCAAGTAAACTCTTGAAACTGTAGGGGTTTTGGGGAACCCAGCTAAATTTGAAGCAGTTAAAATTTTATTGAAGATGGCCCCTTCTGATATCCTACTTCTCCAGGATACTAAAATCAATGGGGCAACGTCTCTCCTCATTGGTAAAAATAAATGGAATTTTAATGCAGGTAAATCAGTAAGTGCCAGAGGCTCCAGCGGGAGAATTGCAACTCTATGGCGAGATGAGAATTACCAATTAATAAATTGGTACTCCACGCAGCATTGGATTTTTACCGAATTATTCCATTGCTCCAGTAAAACCACTTATGCCATGTTCAATCTTTACGTTCCTGTTAATAATTTTGAAAAAAAAGAGTGCTGGTTATCATTATCTAAATTTTTGAAGAGCAATACTCCATCAAACATTATCTTAGCTGACGATTTAAATATTACCCTTGCACCGAATGAAAAGAAAGGTGGCATCCGTGGTAAAGATTACATGCAAGATACAGTTGAAGAATTAACTCAATTTTGGGAATTGATTGACTTAAAACCCAAGACAGGTTGTTTCACGTGGTCAAACCAAAGGTTTGGGGCCACTAGTATTTTTGCTCGTTTAGACAGGTTTTTAGTCCAAAGTTCTCTGCTGGATGGAAATCAGCTTACTTACTCCAAAATCCTTCCTAAACTCTCATCGGATCATCACCCTATTGCGCTGGTTTTTGAAAAAGAGGAGCAGCTTGGTCCTATTCCCTTCCGGTTCTGTCCACTCTGGATTGAACATGATGGTTTTTTGGATACTGTCAAACAGGCTTGGACTCATTCAGTGCACGGTTCTCCCAGTTACGTCTGGGAACAGAAATTGAAGCAGACTAAAATCACGCTGAAGAATTGGCTCAGAGTCCCTCTTTCTTCTCCTTTGCTCAGTAGAAAATAAAATGTTGATAAGCTAACTAAAATTCAAACTGGGATGGAAAATTGTGATGTATCTATTTCCCAAATAGTGCTTGAAAGGGAAGCTCAATACCTTACTTCTCAAGCTTTCAGGGTTGAGGAGGAGCATCTCAGGTTAAAATCCCGAAGCATCTGGATCAAAGCTGGAGATAGGAATTTTGCTTTCTTTCATCGTCAATGTAGATCCAGACTCTCCTGAAATCATATTTTGGAGATTACTAATGATGATGGAGTTGTTATCAAAGGGAAAGACCCTTTAAAACAGGCTGCTTATTCTCACTTTCAGAAGTTGTTTAAAGATGATGGTATCTATGATGAAGAAGTTTGAAAGGAGTTCCTAATAATGTTCCTTCTTTAGTAAGTAATGAGGAAAATATAGATTTAATGAGGCATTTCTTGGAAAGGGAAATAGTAGAAGTCATCAGGGCTATGGATTCGGACAAAGCCCTTGGGCCTGATGGCTACTCCATTCATTTTTTTAAATTCTGCTGGCCCATAATCAAATCTGATCTGCTGCGTATGGTCCTGGCTTTTCAGAGAAAAGTAAAATTGGGCAGATGTACTAATTCAACTTTTCTTGCCCTCATGCCTAAAGATGTAAATCCATCCTCCTTTGATAGATTTCGACCAATTTCCTTGTGTAACTCTTCTTATAAGATCATAGCCAAGCTTTTAGCCAACATGTTCAAGCCCTTGCTCGGCAAGTTGATTTCACCTCTTTAGGGGGGTTTTGTTAAAGGCAGGCATATAGTTGACAATGTCATTCAAGTTCAAGAAGCTATCCATACCAGCTTTCATAAGGATGAAAAAGGCATGCTTATTAAGCTGGACATGAAGAATGCCTTCGATCGAGTGAAGCTTCCCTTCCTATATGATGTTCTCATCTCTTTTGGTTTTTGTCCTGAGTTTCTAAATCTGATTAAATCTTGCATTAACCAGCCCTGGATAGCACATTTAGTTAATGGTAGGCCATCTGAATTTTTTAGAGCCTCTAGAGGTCTGCATCAAGGCTGCCCTATGCCTCCCTTCTTGTACATTTTGATGGTTGAATCCCTTAGCAAAAAACTCTTAGTTGAAAAGGAAGCGGGGTTTTTACTAGGTATTAAGATAGCCAGGGGAATTGACCCTATCAATCATGCTCTTTTTGAAGATGATTCCCTTCTCCTTGGAGGTGCCTCTCTGACGATTACTCAGGCTTTTAATGTTGTTCTCCAAAAATTTAGTCAAATTTCAGGAGCTTTGATAAACAAAAGTAAAAGTGGGGTCTATGGATGGAATGTAGACCAAGGTGCCTTACACAGGATATCAAATTTCTTTGGATTCTTTGGATATGATAAGTGGGATAAGATTACGTATCTTGGGCTTCCTTTAACCCTTGGTAAGACCACTCCTCCTCTTTGGCTTGATGTTTTGGAAAAGTTAAAGAAAATAATCTCTTATTGGGGTGGTCAGTGGTTGTCTAAAGCCAAGAAATTGATTCTGATCAAATCTGTCCTCTCAGCTTATCCGGTGTTCCAGTCCACTCTGCTTTTGGCTCCTAAGTCAATTTCATCCCAAATTGCTAAGATTTTGCGAGATTTTCTTTGGAATGGCGGAAAGCATGGGCAAACTAAAATTCATCTGGTGAAATGGGAGGATATTAAGTGTCCTATGTCAGAAGGAGGTCTACAAATTCGTGATCCAACTCTTGCTAATTTGGCAATGACAGGGAAGCTAATTTGGCAGCTGTTTGATGATCCAAAGCATCCTGTCAGTAGAATCTTTAAGATGAAGTACTTGAAAGGAGGCACATTAAGAAATATTTCAGCTGTTAATACGCCTACAGGTTCAACAATTTGGAATTCCTGTAGGAAAGGATTTGAATTCTTCTGTCATCAGCTTTTTAGAATACCAGGTAATGGGATGAGAACTCTTCTATGGGAGGATTATATCTCTGGGAAACCTCCTCTTTCCTCTGTTCTACAAATTTCTGATTTTATGATTTGGTCTAAGAATAAAAGACGTTTACGTCTTGCTGATATATGTACGTGGGATCTCGATGGATTTTGGACTGGTTAGAGATTCCCAGATCTCTCGGTTTGTCTTGACTCCCAAAAATCTGTATTGCTCCCACTTCTCTCTATTCTGGCTCCTTTTTGTTTCTCCCAGCATGATCGGTGGGGTTGGGGTCACGATGGAGAATACTCTGCTGCCTATGGTCTCCAGTTTCTTCAACCAGCTTCTCTGTCTTGTTTTGCTCCAGAGATCTGGAAATCTGTTTGACATACCTGTCTGCCAAAGGTCAACTTTTTTGTTTGGATGTTATTGAAAAACAAATATTTAACTAGTGATAATTTACTCAAGCAGGGATTTGTTGGGTTGTTTTGTTGATGTTTCTGCTTGTCGGCATTGGAGACTGCTGATCATATTTGTGTGGAATGTGAATTTGCCAAAAATGTTTGGGCAGTGGTTCTTTTTGGGGTTCAATTATCCCTTTCAACCAATCATATGTACCAGATTTATATTTAAGTTGGCATGCCGGTCATCCATTTAAGAATCGGGTCCCTGTTCTTCATAAGTCCTGGCATTCAATTTTCAAATTTACCCTGTGGTCTATCTGGATTTCTAGGAATAGTTGTGTTTTTAATAACCAGAAACCGATATTCCAAATTGCTGCCTCCAAGTCTTTGGCATTAATTTCATAATTAATTTGTTGTCCAATTTCTTCCTTGCCCTCCTCTCTGCGTTTGGATGCCTCACCAGTTGTGCGGTTGCTTAAACCTGTCTTGGCTCCTTCCTACAGATTTCGTGGAAGTCAAGAGGAATTTTTCTCCTTGTGGTGGAGTTCTCCTTCAGCTGTCATTTTTTTCGATGGAGTTTCAAAAGGGAATCCCGGGGTTTCAGGTGCTGGTGATCTGGTTCTATCTCTGGATAGACTATCTACTTTCAGGTTCTATTGGGGGCTAGGTATCATGACCAACAATCAGGCGGAAGGTTACAGTTTGCTAATGGCAACCCAGTTGGCTAAGGAAAAATGGTTTTAGGTGGTTCTAATCTATGGTGACACTGAGCTTCTGATAAATTCTCTAAACTCTTCGGTTAGCCTTAGTAACTTTGCCTTGAATGCAATTCTTTAGCGAATTAGGAGAAATTTGAAAGCATTTGCAAGGGTCGAGGTAGTTCATATTTTACGGGATCTAAATAAACCATCTGATGCTCTGGTAAATAAGGCATGCTTCCTTTCTCCTGGATTTCTCAGTATTAACGGGGAGATTAGCTCTTTCCACTCAATACCATAAGCATCCAGTATGCTTGTTACCCTGGTTAACTGCTGGGAGAATTCTGACCAATGATGGTTGTTCCTCTTCAAATTTTCAGGAAGAACGACATATGTTAGTTTGTTGTGGTGAATCTGAACAAATTCAAGGACATTGCTTCTTCTCTCAAAGAGGCGATCTTGACTTGGGTCATTTTTTTTGCTAGTTGCGAGGGAAGGGAAAATGCCCAAATCTGGGCACGGCCAATTGCCTGCACACTGCATAAGATCCAATTAAGATTCGATTTAGTTTGGCAGGAAGACCGTATTACAAGTATACTGTCTTGGATTTGATTTCATGCAATATGCTTTTGAATAATTTTGATGGAATTCAACAGAGCATGAGTCAGTGTTTTAAAGGAAAAAAGAAAGTTCTGGTTTTAGAGCATCTTTGGACTTTAATGAATACCATTTCAAGTTTTTCCAGTATGATTTTATGTAATTTCTCAATGTTGTCAATCCGGGTCCCCAACAATTAGGATATCCTGCTCTTTAATCTCTTTTGAGTTGGGATGGACTGTGTTTCTTGTAGGTTGTTGTTCTTTCAAACTTTTTATGCTCCATCTACGGTTATGAGATGAAAAATCTTATCGACCTCTATGATGTAAATTTGTTTTGTGGCTTTGCCACCAATTCAATATAAAACTCTAAACGTTCTTGTTAAAAAAAAAACTCTCTACAACAATAATCTCAATAATATGAATAGGTATTCCAACTCCTCGCTAATCGAATTGGCTAGCCTCTCCAACTGGTTACACAATGATTGAGGGGCTCATCATCCTCTTGGTTTGCAAGGGGAGCATCACCCAAGCACGTGTAGCCTAAGAAACTCAATAATAATTTGAAACATAAACAAAACTACTTTTTGATGCATCATACTTCCATGTTTATGCTTGAAACCAATACTTGTCTCCAAAACAATGTCCCAGTACCATGGGTGAATGAAAATCGTTAACAAAACTAGTTGTCCACTTTTCCAATACTAGTGGAAAATACAATGTGTCATTAAAAACCATGCACTAGATGGTTGATGGTTTTCATTTGGTCTTCTAACTAGTCCAATGCACCCTCCAACCTCCTTGAATTGGGGGATTGAGTTTTCCCACATTTGAACTATCACACCAACTTCCTTGGCACCACCAATTGGTCAAACTTCTCTCATATTATCTTGAATAAAATATTAATTATTGAATGTTTATGAGAGAGTAGGTCATTTTGGGGAGGCAAGTGCGGGTGGGCTAATCTTTGATCCGTGAGGAAACATAGTCACTTCTTACGCATGGGGAATAGGTCATAAATCCAACAATGAAGCGAAATGGTTATCTCTCTACCTTGGCCTGGAATTGGTAGGGAAAAATAAAATCACCAAATTAATAGTTATTGGAGATTCGAAGCAGGTTATTCAAAAAATGAGAACGGGCTACAAGCATGGTGCCACTAATTGTAGAAGAATTTATGATCGCATATGTCGCAACAATCCAGATCTTCAAGCCACTTATCATCACATCCTCAGAGGAAATAACGACACTACGGACAAGTTGGCCAACCAAGGAGTCAAAATAAAATGGGTTTGGTATCTATAAAGGGTCAACCCTCTTATCACAAGCATGTCCCCTAGAATAAATTATACTTGGGGGTGTAAGTTTTGGTCCTCCCGCAACCTTACCCTTCGCGCACTCCATGACCAACAAGTGTTCTTCGACATGGTAGCATTGGACTCGTGGCATTTTTGTTCACGTGAAGGCTTTAATGAATCGTCCTTATATCTAGCTCATCGAGGTCAAAATAGGATCGTTGGCACGTTTCATGGAAATGTCGAGAGGGATGAATACCTCTCCCCCTCCTCCTGCATTTTTATGTGAGACAGAGGATCCCAAATAGTTGTGCTCTTCTGGATTTAGCCCTCATGCGGAAGATATTAGCATTTTGTTTGAAGGTTTACTCAGAAATCAGGCTATTGATTGTGAACCTACGCAAATCCCTACCAGATTCAAAGGTGAAGTGTCTTCCCCCATCTCCCGGCACTCAGAGGACCTGTACAGGCTTCCCACTACACGGTGGTAAGGTTATTTGCGCTGGTCCTTCCTTTTGTCCTTTGTAGGAACTCCCTTCTGTCTGTGCTACCCCACTGGTGCTAAACAATGCTTAGGATTCAATGGTGAATAACCAAGGGGATGCGTACATCAACGACATCAAGGCAACTCTGTCAGATATTAAAAATGGTTTGCAATGGATATACAAAATGGTTGGCACCAACATCAACGAGAATAGGACCGCGGCTGCAGACGTCAAGTATTTGGCAAACCAGATGGGTTGCCATGAGTTAATAATAGAATACAATGCTTGTGACCTCCATGAATTGATGGGAACAATGGATTTTATAAAATATGAAGTCCAAAAACTGACAAGCATAAACCAGTGCAATCACTGTTAGGAAACCTCAAGAAAAGGTGGTCATCAAATGGAAGAAACTTCGATTATTCATCCAGTTTGTGGGTTAGAAGGCAAGAAAAAAAAGGTTACTTCAACATGCTCTCAATAAGTTCTTTTTGTGTTCTATTAAATAGCCAGTTTGTCAGACTATACCCTTCAATGGGTGTTATTTATTTCAAAAATCACTCAAGAACCATAAATATTTTAGTTATCAGTGTAGTTATTTCAAAGTCTCTTCTTCAGAACAGTTTGAAACTATGGCAACCTTTTTTGAAAGGATGGTTGTGCTCAACTTTATATATATCTTTCTTTGGTTTTTGTTAAAAAAAAAGAGAGAGTAGGTCATTTGGTTCATTAATTGAATTTCTAATGCTTTGACCCAAAATTCCTTGGCCTTGCAACAA
The DNA here is from genome assembly GCA_001517045.1 of Pseudotsuga menziesii. Classification (NCBI taxonomy): domain Eukaryota; kingdom Viridiplantae; phylum Streptophyta; class Pinopsida; order Pinales; family Pinaceae; genus Pseudotsuga; species Pseudotsuga menziesii. Next base: position 477,491 of record LPNX010618000.1, on the reverse strand, counting down.
TTCGACTTTGATGTGCATGAATTTTATTTTTGGGAAAATAATTATTTTCATAGCCTATCTCCACTTACTTAGCCCATAATGAACGTACTGCAATAATATTCTTTTTCACACTGCAAGGAGTTGCACTTCCTTGGACTTTTCTCCACCAATGATTATTTCCAACCCAAGGATTGCCAACTTAGGATTTTCTTCAATAATTCGAACCACATGGAGAGTTTGGTTATTTGACAAGTCAACTAAGTTCCACCCTCTCCTTAATGCATTTTCCCTAGTACAATATATTTCAATATAGCATTATTCCTAGCTTTGGACCTTAGGATTAGGAAATAATCATCCCAAAATCACCACCTAGGTGAACAAACATGAACAAGTCTAGGTAACTTAGGCAATTGTGGTCCATGGCCAATTTTGGGGACATTACAGTTTCCACATAGACCAACAAACCAAATTTTCTCATCATTTGGAAAAAATCCAAATCCATGTATCAAGCAACGAATAGGAGAAAATCGTGCATGGACAACACTGTTGGCAGGGCGCTTTATGGAGGCAAGGGTATCATTGGTTCTTAGGAGGTCTACAACATTGAAACATGGTAAGAATGATTTTAGCGTGTGGTAATTTTTATTTATTTTACCCTATTATGGTGCACTCGATACCCGGGTGCACTGGTGCATTTGAAAGGCCTTACCGCATTGATATTCAATATAAAACATAAAAATTCTAACCCGTAAATTTTTAATTTGACCCTAACACAATGTACTCTCCTATAAAATGCACCAGTGCATCTATATTAGATAAACACACCATGAGGGAATAACAAATTATTTTGAAAATTTTTGTCGGTTTTTTTTTTTAAACTAAAGTAGTGCTTCCAAGTATGGATGAACCAATTTTTAAGTTTTAATATCTTTTATGCCTTTATTTGGGGATTTCTTTGTAAGTCTACTATGTAACTAATGAGTTTGAAATTTTTCCTTGTATTAGATGATATGTTTTCTTTGCAATGTCATGCTCATTAAATTTTGATGTGTCAAGAAAAATTTATAACCAACTTGCCAAAAGTTGTTGATTTTCATTCTTATCTAGAGAGTGAAGTTGTATGTGTGATAAATGTGTCAATTTCATATTGATAAACAACATTTTTGTACTTGGAATTTTATAAGGTTTCTTGTTTCTAATGTCACTTTTATCGTTTTAATTGGTTTTCACAATCTCTAAATATAAAAATTTTAGTAACCCGTCCTAATTCGAGCCAAGTTTCAGATATAACACAAACCTATACAGAATGTACCTACAAAATTTGTATGTCTTTGCTAATGGAATTTGGTTTAGATATACCTTGGTTTGTGCTCTTTCCAACCCTTTAAGTTTTGCTTGATTTGGAATTACCTAGAAAATGTGACAAAGAAAATTATACATGGTGATATTGGGATGGTTTCAAAATCGAGAATCACCCACTTTGATATTGAATTTTATGAGCCAAGTAACAAAATAAACATGCTAAACTCCCATCTCAATAATTTCATTCCTAAATAAAGTAAATGAGTGATTCAATAAGAAGCATCTTTGAGGGGGAAACATCATATTACATGATATCCAAATGCAAAACATGGGATGATTATTCAAATGAGTCTCATTTATGTATATTTAGGGCGATAAAAGGGGTGAGAAGACATTTGCAATAATAGTACTGCCTAACTATAGCAAATATAATGATAATTAATGAGGGTTTGGACCACAACAATGATAGGCCATATGCCCATCTTCTCTAGACACATAACAACAACGTTTAACATTAATATCTCCATGTAGGTATCCATAAAAACCATATATATCTTCTCCTTGGCCCATCCATGATAACCTTTCATCTCCATTTTTATCTAATGTTTCACCTCTTTCATCTTCTCTTCTTTTTGAATTATGGACTCTACCTCCATGCCCGCCTTTTCCTCTTTTAACATTCCTTTTATTCTTTTTTCAAGCTAGTTTAAATTTTACATTTATGGCTAATTGTTAAGCCTCTTCTACAAAATGAAATCATGTCTACAAATAACTTCATCTTAAATATAAGATTATAATGCATGAGCATATACCTTTGTATTGTTTAGTATTTTGATTTTTTGTGTGTGAATCATATAACTAGTTGATATAAACCTTTGGTGTATTGTTGCACACTCTAATACTCTCGCCTCAAATTCTCCATTTGGATAAAAAATGTTCTCACAATTTACTCACCAGTTTGGTTCATGCTTGTATCTTCTCCCTTTTCTATTGAATTCATTCTCTAAATTGCACAGAATCACACCTCAAGGTAGCATGTGCTTTCTCTCCGGTAGAGGAAAAATTAATTCTTTGATATTCCTTGATTCATTCATACTCAAAGTAATGCTCCATCTCCCTTATCCAATCAACTAGATCTTTTGCCTTTAAACTGCCATCATAACCCATGGCCTCTACTCATGCCATCCCTTTATTTTCAAAATTCGAAGTAGTTGCATATGTATATGTTTCTCATGTTTGTTTTGTTCATCCTCTTTTCAAGGTTTGGTTTAGAATCTTCTCCTTCTCCTTCCCTACTCTTCTTGTTCTCTAATTCCTTGATTTGCTTCCTTGACTCTTTGAATTATTTGTTCTCAATGTTTCTTCCACCTTTGCACGTGAGTCTAACAATCACAACTCTCCTTGCATGACAATTCCTAATTTATTTTGTCCCGTAACTATGTTAGTGACCACCTTGATTTGATACAAAATGAGACATTCAAATATCAATGAGCCTTCAATTTAGAATTTTTGGAAAAATAATTCACTTACAAAATAAAGTAATTAAACACACACAATCTAGATACAAAATGTCCTTGAATGCATCTTATTTCTTAATAAATATTTTGGTATTGAAGTTGTGTTATTGTTTTTAAGTCTCCGACATGTTTTGATTATAGCATATACCCATTTTTATGGAGAAAATGGAAGTATAAAATAATGAACTAAGAAAGAAGCTAAATAAGCTAAGGAAATAGTAGGTTTGTTTGACTATGTCAAAGAAAATAGATGTTAGAAAGATAAGAGAAGAAAATAGCAAGTAAGAAGTCATAAAAATAGAAAGAAAGTGGTGATAATTAAATAATAAAAATAATAAAGATAATAAATTAATAAAAGGAAGGAAGAGAATGACAAATTAAACAATAAATACAAAGAAATCCACAAATAAAAATGAAGCATAATTAACATAAAGGAAAAAGAAATAGGAGACACAATTTAAAAAAAAAAAACATAATAAACACAAAAAAAGGAAAGAGGGATGGATACAAATGATCAAATGAAAGCATATAAATGAAATGTAATAATATGTAGAAACAACCTACAAGGAAAAAAGAGAGAAGAGGTAACTAAGAGAAAGGAGTAAGCAAACAAGATTAGGAGGAATAAGATAATAACTAATGATCAAGAATGGTTGGGTAACTAGTTATGGGTCAAGTTGATGGGAAGAGGTAATGAGGATATAGGAGTAAGCAAACAAGATTGGGAGACATGAGAGAAGAACTAATGATCTAGAATGGTTGGGTAAGTAGTTATGGGTCAAGGTGATGGGGAGGGTCTAGAATTTGTTAAGATTTCAAATGTTGCTTTTGTTTAATTTGTGAGGTTTTGATTTGATATCGATTTTTTGTTTATTTATTTTGGTCACACTACCTTAATTAATACATCTTTGATATGCAAAGTTAGGGCTTTATCCAAATTTTTATAGCGGATGTTAAGCAGTCTTATAGGCCCCTAATTGGTGATAAGATGAAGGTTACAAAGTTTGTGAATAAACATGATCATAACCAATTGTTGTTTTCATGTAGTTTCTTTATATACCTTGGCAGGGCAAGTAAAATAAATTATCATTTGACCTTGTAGGATTCACATGGAAAGTTGTTAAAATCCTAGATATTTGTCATAAACCATTTCCAATATAGAAACTACCATCTCATTCAAATTCAATGATGATTGTACAACTTCTCTTATTTAGGTAAGAGGCCATGTTGTGCTAGATCCAATCAATTTTGCATGGCCACCTTACATTCTTCTAAAAGTACATGTATTTCAAAAATGATCTTATAGTGTCCAACAAACTCTTTTTTAATATATGCTTGCTTCATAATGCAACCCTTAATCAATTTTTTGGTAATGATCTTCTCTATGGCTCCTTTAGAGGCTAGTACATTAAAAAAAATGTGTCTAACTACCCCCCAATTTAATCTAATGTAATGTGGCTTGTAGTTGGGATCCTTAAACTTCGAAATTTCCACGAGTTTGACTACCCAAGTTCAGAGTTATTCATCATATTGAACGAATTGAAGATTTTATTTCAACTCCTTCAACTCATATTTGACAAATTTCCAATGCTTGTGATTGATGGTTACAATCTATCTCCCATAGGCATGTAACAATGTAGTGACCCATTAGTTAATCCAGTTATGATCGGACGGATTCCATGAGCAATCGCAGCAGGGGTGTGTGGGGCTGTGAATCTGTGTAGGCACAACAGGATGACAGATCGTGGGAAGGTGGTAGCAGCAAGCAAGTTGACCCTTCATGCATTTGGGCTCCACGATGGCTGAAGGAAGAGGATATGATCCTCCTCTAGTTCTCCTGCCGACTCACGCTCCTTAGGAAATTGAGGATTTGATGAAACTAGTCGCAACTCATGGAAATAAATTTACGTCTCCCAGGAAACAAAAGTTTGTCAAGAAGCTCACATATATCCCCTTAGTGGCTCTCCCCATGGCTAGATCCTGCAAGACAACCCTAAACCTCATCAAAAAAGGACTGATTGGCCAGTTCATAGGCCTTTGTCCGTTTGTAAGGGCAATCGAAGCATGGATCAAAAGGAATTGGAAACCCTTGATCAAGGAGGAGGCAAGCGGTTTTTTCGTTGGGAAAGGCTTTTTTTTCTTCCTTTTTTAAAGAAAAGAAGATAAGGAACTCATCTTCAGAAATGGTCCATACTTCATGGGGCCACAAGGATTGTACCTTAATAAATGGACCCCAAACTTTGACCTGTCACAAGATGTCCCATCATCAATCCCGGTCTAGGTGAGATTTCCATATCTTCCCCTACATTGTTGGAGCCAAGAATCCTTGGATGCAATAGGAAACACCCTGGGCAAGTTCATAGACATAGCAAAAAGGCATGATCAATACTCCCATTCCTGGATCTGTGTTGAGGTGGATCTAGAAGTAGGAATTTTGGAGGCCATCAAACTCACAATAGTAGATTAGTCCTATATCTAATAGCTCGATTATGAGCAACTCCTGTTCAAATGAAAACACTACCGAGAATATGGGAACTTTGCAAGGCACTGCAAAAAGAAGGAAGAGGAAACAATAGGGACAAGGAAAGAAGCCCACTAGAAAATAATTCAAAAGAATGCAGTAGGAAAAACTAAATCTAGACCTAAAGTGAAAGGAGGACAGCAAGACCCTCCATTCCTAGAGTCTCAATCTAATCCGAGCCCTACAAATATTCTGCAGAGACCACCAGAAGGCCCATTGAACCCCTTCACCCCTTTAGATAATGGCAAAGAATCCCACAAAGGGGAGGAAACCCAGGAAGAGAAATAAGAGGGAGAAATACCCAAGGAAATAGTTGGAAAAGAACAGGAAAGCCCTATGAGAATACCTGAACCCTCACCTCTCTAATCCTCAAATTCTCCCTCCAAAATCCAGGCCTCATCCCCGTCTTATGCAGAGATGGCTAAGAGAAGACCACTTGAGGCTATCTCCACCTTAGAAGAGGAACCCTTTGAAAAACCTATTGAGCGCCAAGGGAGGAAATCCAACAGGGATTTAAGGGAAGAAGAATTTGAAAACAAAAAAATGCAAGGAAATCAATCCACTATGGAAATATCCTTCACCAAGAACCCTAGGGCACGAAGCAACAAGGGAGGATCATCCTACCACACCCAGAGTAAATAATGAAGCTGGTCTCTTGGAATTGTACAGGACTAGGCAGTCTAAACAAAGTGAAAGCGATCAAAGATTTGTTAAGAATGGACCCTACAGATATTCTCCTGCTCCAAGAGACCCAAATGGAGGAAGAAGCTCTTCTTTCTCTTAGCAGAGCGACATGGAAAAAACAAGGAGGACACGCTGTCAGTTCCAAAGGAGCTTCAGGTGGTTTAGAAACTATTTGGAACAAGAATGACTTCACTCTTCTCAATTCCTTCTCAACCCAGCATTAGATCTTCACGGAACTTCAACACCTTCCTTCCAAGATCAACATTGCTCTCTTCAACCTTTATGTACCTGTGCACTACATGGAAAGGAGAGAATGTTGGAACACTCTATAAGGTTTCCTGGAGATATATTCCCCCCCAAACATAATACTGGCTGGGGACTTAAATCTGGAAGTGTGCTCAGAGGAAAAAAAGTCAGCTTCTTTGGGAGGGGTTGTTTCAGAGACCTACTTGAATTTTCATTCTTCAATGGGATCTCATGGACATCAAACCAAAGCACAGACGATACACTTGGTAAAACAAAAGAGTGGGAGTAAAGCATATTGCTTCTCGGTTGGATCATTTCTTAGATCAAAGTTCTCTCCTTTTGGAAGGAAAGCTACTGCAATTTCAAATTATGGCTAACCTTGCTTCTGGTCATAAACCCATCCTACTCTCTCTTCAAAATGTCTAGAAAATAGGTTCGATCCCCTTCCGGTACAACCCTCAGTGGCTTTCTACTCCTGGATTCTCTAAGACTGTAGAACATGCATGGGGGATACTAGTCACTGGCTCCCCAAGTTTTGTATGGAACAAAAGATTAAAAATACCAAGGTTGCACTAAAGGATGAGCAAAAACTAACACCAAGACTCGATCCACGGCAAGGCAAGAAATGGTATCCTCCCTCCTTACAGTCCAATTGGATATGGAAATCAAGATTGTGGAGGCATATGATCTAGATCACAAAGTAAAATTACAATCCAACACCTTCCAAGCTTTTCACAAGGAAAAATAGTACTATAGACTTAAATCCCGTAGCACTTGGCTAAAATATGGGGACAAGAACACCACCCTTTTTCATAGGCTAGAAAATCCTTGGTAATCTCATAATCATATTAACCAAATTCATTTGGAAAGTGGTCAGATAGTCAAAGGCCAGGACCAATTAAAAGAGGAAGTGCACAACCATTTTAAAAGTCTTTTCCTTGAGGAAGGAGATGCAGATGAGGTTAACACTAGGGATTTTCTGGATAACATCCCTACTCTGATTCTTCCCTCATAGAATGAGGATCTCCTAAATCCCTTTTCTGAAGGATATATTATATCAGTGATTTGGGGTATGGATCTGGACAGAGCACCAGGGCCGGATGGGTTCTCGATCCACTTCTACAGAGCCCGTTGGAACACTAAAAATAAAGACCTGATACGGATGATAAAAAAACTTTCAGCAAAATCCAAAATAGGGGGAGGAATGAATTCTACTTTCCTGGCCTTAATTCCCAAGGATACCAACCTAGGCTCTTTCGTGGCTCTTTCGCTCGTTTCAGGCCAATCTATCTATGCAGTGCCTCTTACGAACATTGCTCCAAGCTAATGGCTAATCGATTAAAAACTCTTCTTCACAAGTTAGTCTCCCATAATCAAGGAGGCTTTATCAAAGGACGACAAATCCTGGACAATGTTATCCTAGTCCAAGAAATGATCCACTCCAGTAAGGCACAAAAGGAGAAATGCATGATAATAAAAGTGGACATGTCTAACGCGTTTGATAGAGTCAAGCATTCCTTTTTGTATAGAGTTTTGGAAAAAATTGGCTTCAACACAGTTTATCAGGAAAGTAAAATCTTGCATCAGGGGTCTGTGGATAGCCCCCTGATCAATGGAAGGCCTGTTAGATTCTTCCAAGATACCCGAGGGATCATGCAAGGATTACCTCTCTCTTCGTTCCTTTATATTCTAATCGTTGACTCTTTGAGCAGGAAGCTGCAGATGGAAATAATGATTGGGAACCTTCCAGGAATAAGAATGGCTCAAGGAGTAGTCCCCATAAACCATGCCCTCTTTGTTAATGACTCCCTCTTCTTAGGAGGATCCTCCAGGAACATTGCAAAATCATTCAAGAGGGTCCTTCACTCTTATTGTGCGGTCTCCAATGGGAAAATCAACTACAACAAAAGCTCCATATATGGTTGGAATGTGGAACAAATGGCTCTTACAAGAATCACAAGAATTATAGGAATGCAAGTATTTGAAAAATGGGGAAGCTTCAAGTATCTAGGGATCCCCATCTCATTCAGTGCATCAAAAGAAAATCAGTGGAAAGAAGGGCCAAGCTCAGTGCCTGGGGAGGATGGTGGTTGAATCACTCTGGGAAGCTTGTGCACATAAAATCAGTCCTCTCCTCCCTCCCTGTATATCAGTCATCTATCTTATCATCTCCAAAATCCTTTACTGACAAAACCTTGATGCATCTGAAAATTTTTCCGTGGAGAGGGGGGAAAGGGAACCAAAACAATTTCCACCTTGTCAACTAGAACGTGGTAAGAAGATCCAAAAAAGAGGGAGGACTACAGATTCGAGATCCTCATTTATCAAACCTAGAAATGGGCGGTAAGGTTCTTTGGCAAACTCTATCTCAAAAAGGGCACTGGGTTAGTCAAACTATTTGAAAAAAATATATCTTACTAGATTTGGAAGAATATGTTTGGATACCCACCCCGTTCCCAAATGAACTCCCTTATGGAGCCTGTGTAGACAAGGGATGTAATTCTTCAAACCCCAACTCTACTAGATTCTGAGAAATGGGAAGAAGATCCTTATTCGGATGGACAACATTCTTCGTCGCCCTCCCCTCAATAGAATCTCTAAGCTAGATGGAATTCAAGAATGGACTCTAGGGAAAAACCTTAAAACCTTATTTGATATCTCAAGATGGACGACTGATGGAATTCAGGAGAATTGGATCATCCCTAAGGTCCCCTCGACCCTTTCGATTTCCAAGCACTCCCTTATCTTCCACCTTTCAGGTTGCGCTCCAGTACAGATCTCACTCCCTGATAAGAGAGGGTGGGGGAAGACTGGAGAATACACTGTTGGCCTGTGATATAAGCTCCTTCATATAGAAAAATATCCCAACTCTTAGTAGAAACTTTGGAAAATGGTTTGGCTCCCCTTTGGACTCCCCAAAGTAAATTTCTTCTCCTGGCTCCTTGGGCACAAAAACATTCTGACAGGGGAAAATCTGGTCAAAAGAGGCATCCTTGGACCACATTGTTGTCCACTTTGTTGCAAAGCCTTGGAAACCATCGACCATATTTTTTTGGATTACAATTTCTCTTCGCAAGTTTGGACTTTAATCCTCAAATATCTCCAGATCCCAGCTCCCAGCTCCACCAATATACCTCAACTCTTCACTTCGTGGAAAAAAGGTACCTATCCCCTTTGAGACACAAGTCAATTTCAAAAAAAAATTGGTTGGATCTCCGTAAGTACACCAACTGGAAGCTTTGGTTAGCTAGGAATCGATCCATCTTCAACAACATCTCTCCCAACCCTGTCCAAGTAGCAGGACAAGCCAAAGGACTTCTATTAGAAACCTTAAAAGCATTAGGAAAGAATCTCGATTCTACTAGAGAAAATACATGGCTTATTGATAGTGGTGCTTCAAAGCACATGACAGGGAAGAAGTAAACTCTGTCAAGACTTGAAGAGAAGAACTCTCCTTGGAAAGTATCATTAGGAGATGACTATCAATATCCCATCAAGGCATTGGTGAATCAAGCTACAAGCTTGACTCTGGTACCTCCATGTAGATGAAGGAAGGAGAGTTTTTCTTCAATAACAGAGATTTGAATGTCTTCTCCTGGATCATCCATATGAGAAGATGAGATATCAGAGATCTCATAAGCTTTCGGAGCAGCAGGAGAAGGAGTCACTCCAAGGAGACTTTCTTCAATTTGAATTGACTCCGTGGAAGATTTTGCTTCTTCTTCAAATGTCAAATACTAGTCTTTGGCTTTTGATGCCTTAGCAATTTAAAAGGCTTTCCTTGAAGAATTACAATTTACGGGGGAGTATTTCCATAATACAATTTAGTTATACCCCCCCCCCAAAAAAAGTGACTTTTGGAGGCGGTTCTAAACCCCCCTCATAGAAACCTATTCAATATCTACAGGTCTTGCAGGACTCTTGTTGAAACCTTTTTTTGAGCCATTGGCAGTAGTTTGATTTTTGGCACCAAAAGTGAAATTAGGGTTTTGGAACCCTAATTAGTGTTTGGTGACCTAATTTCAAGTTGACTTATAAAAAGGCAGTGAGGATGCAAGTGAGATTACCCACTGATGATGAAAATGGGAACCAAGGTACCTAGTACATTCTAGCAAGTGTGAATAGATGTATTAAAGTGGAACACTACAAAAAATTTGACTTTTAGGGGCGGTTGTCTTCTGCCTCCAAAAGTGACTTTTGGGGGCCAAAAAACACCTCCAAATCAAAAAGTCGTGGTACCGGTAGCACCATTTTTTTTCTTTGTGGTAAAAATGTGGACATGGACGAAAACAATCCTTATTATTATTTACAATAACCTTAAAATCAAGCCACAAAAGTTATAAATGACCAAACTAAATATGACCACATTTTTGTTCACCTGATAAGAGACCGGAAATTAGCCACAAAGCATACTTTTGACGGACCCTACTACCCCAAAAACAAGAAATACTTGAAAAAACGTGATGATGACACCAACCTTTTGGGCTAGTTGAAGACTGCCTGAAGGTCTGCTAGCAGACCCGGAGCCCTTTCGGGTTGTCTGCTAGTTTCCCAAGGGTCTGTTAGCAGACCCAGAACCCTTCTAGGCTGTCTGCTAGTAGCCCGAGGGTTTGTTGTAGCAGCCTGAGGGTTTGCTGTAGCAGCCCAAGGGTTTGTTGTAGCAGCCCGTGGTCTGTCAGTGGTGGTTTGTTGTAGCAGCCCAAGGTCTGTGAGTGGTGCATATCTATACATATTTAAAAATATAAGAAATGTCAACATTAACTTTGCACACAGGTAGACAAAGAACAAGATGTTGCCGTCCCCATAAAGACCAAACCAACGAAATATAACTAGCAACAACCACATTAATTTTATTTAATGTGTCTGAATAAGTCGATAGGCGTAAATTTAAGCACATGCTATAGGGAAAAACATTAATATAAAAAAGTATGTGCCTAAATTTACGCCGATAGGGAAATAAATTGGACAGTGTAACTCCTCCCACTGGACTACCCCCACTTATTAATTCTCCCTAAAAACCCTCAATAATGGAAAATAAGACTATCAAACTCTGAATTTGATATATGGAGGAAAGATCAGAATAAAAATTGCCTTTTCTTCGATGGAGCTTCCAGAGGCAACCCTGGAGCAACAAGTGCGAGAGGGGTGCTCTTCTCTCCTGAAGGAAACACTAATATCAACTACAACTAGGGGTTGGGGATCAAATCCAACAACCAAGCAGAAGCCTTGGCTCTTCTAAAAGGTTGTCATCTAGCCCTCCTCTTGGGTTACATGGAAATTCTCATCTTTGGAGACTCTCTGATGCTCATCATCTCTATAATTCATGGACCCATGATTCGTAATGTTAAATTAAACTCCTATTTGGAAATGATCCATATTCTTCTTCCTAAATTTGGCTCAATAAAGTTCTGTCACATTTTAAGAAATTTAAATGTTGAAGCAGACAAAGCTGCAAATTAAGGTGTCACTCTCCCCAACGGATCGCTCAATACCACAACTTGGGGTCAGGAAATGCATCCAATGCCTTGAACTCAGTTCTAGTAGAAATCACAACAACGCAATTGGATTCGGTGTCAAAATATCTTCCTCTTTGGCTCGCTCAATACGCTCCACGCCCTGGAAGTGTGCTCTTCATACAGGAAACTCGCATCCGAGACAACAAAAGGGAAGTGGGAGTCTTATGCAGGAATTAAGGAGTTTAATCTCCTATTATACAACTACTCTATGTGCTGGTGCAAACTTTATGTGGGTGGTGGCGGAGAACAACCCAGGGAGAAATTGCATGAACTCTAAGATGGACGCTCAGGTCAATGGACAACCTGCTACTTGGAAGTTATTGGTTGTTGGATTTTGAGATGGAAGATTCGGGTAGTTGGATGTTGAGATGGATGCTTCGGGCAGCTGGATGGAGCTCCATGCTTTTTGTCATGTAACCAAGAGATTGTCGTTGGAATCTGGCTCGGTTGGAGAAAAAGTGGGCATAAGATAGGTAGCACTGAACTTGGACAAAGATTCAACAAGCTAAAAAATGTTGTTTGTTGGAATCGACAGGTCTACGTTGACCATAAACTGTTATTTGGAATCCTCAAGAATAGTGGATTTTGTGTAAACCGTCAGATTTGTCATTAAGCCACAACTTATTCTTTTAATAAAATAATTATACGTTTTCATGAAAAAAAATAGTGTAGTGACCCATTTGATTGCATCTCTCCAAAAGGGAATCTAATATTCTTTCCATACGAAACCTAACAATACATTCAAATCCATTTTAATTAAGTTCACACAACTTGAGTGTTGTAGATGCAATAGATTAAGTATAAAAATAACTATTGTGAATGCACATTTTCTTAGTTGTACATGAAATGAATAATATAATAAGATAGTAATCTAATATCCCAATATTTGGACTTTCTTACATGTGTTGGAGTAAAAAAGGAATATATTTTTATGTAAAAGCATGGCTCTGTTGTTTTAAAAAAAATTCATTGTCCTTTGGAAGTTTGACCAAGTAAATCAAAATTTTGACTATTGTGCTAAATTATTGTGGTCATACAAGCCAAGCTTGGCTTTAAGGCTATTAAATGTGACTCAGTCTCCTTGGAGTATTATGATGGGGATAAACCCCTCCTCATCATCTTGATTACTTACCATGTTAAGGTCAACACATATTAACTAGTGGGCATCTATAATGTCCCCTCCCTAATGGCCCCATGGTCATTCCACTAACCCATTCAATTCCCATGGGTTCGAGTGGAATTATTTAATTGTTTTGGGAATTAAATTAGCCTATAGTTACTATGTAAAATTAAATTAAGTCGGGAAAAGGTAAAGTAGGTTCACCATTTTGAAATATTAATGTCTAATATTTAATTTAATATGTTGGAAAGGGCCAAGAAGGTTCAAGAGGGAGCATAGGAGGTTGAGGGGGACCCATATGAAGAGTTTTGTAAAAAAACGTTGGGACAAAAATAGAGAAAAGCAGTTAAAAAGCAGGAAAGTAGGAAAAGCAACACTTTCCATAATTGACTAAGGAAAAGGCAGTGAAAGGATTAGAAAATGGCAAGAAAGCAAGCATGAATCTCAGGAAAGATATAAGATCTAATTTTAGCCAGTGAGGGAACAATTGTTGATAAAAGTGGGTTCATATGCAAGTGTAACTTACCCAAGAATCAACCAACTCATCAATGGCTCAAATTCCAATAAAGAAGGCTCTAAAGGAGGGAAAAAAGCTATCAAAAGTTTATAAAATGAGTATGAGAGCCTCCTTGGAGAATATTTTGGTCTTTTTATTTGTGTTGAAGAGCTTTGTACTTTTATTAGCTTGGGAGATGTTCCCCTTTCAGTTGGTGATGAGGAAAAGGATATTCAGTCATTTTCATGGAGTTTCATAGCAGTAAATAACATATTTTGCAGGTCTAGTTCGAGTTTCATATTGACATTGAAGAGTTTCAGTAGCAATAGTGTTCTTGTGTTGTGCATTTCCAAGAGAGTTTCAGTTTGTGTGTGTTGGAATGAGGAGAGTGCACCTGTATGTGTTGGTTGATGTTGTTACTCTCCTTTTTGGATTCATAATGACCGTATTGGGTGGAGGGTGCACCATATGGAGAATATCTAAATATTGAGGTCAAGATCCACTAGAAAGACAAAGTTTTACAAAGCAGAAATATTTCGTTGGAGCATAAATTGCTTATCCTTCTTTTTGTAATTCTCTGGACCTATTTGTCTATCATTTGTATAAGATTATTATGTATTTGTAGTGGCAAGAAACAACCATCGACATTTTGGATGTGACCCTCTATTTTTTAATTAAGTCTCAACTTGCATTTATATTAGTTTCTTGTTATATTTTACGGTTTTAACCCCCATATGTCAATGGGAAACAATTTATAGTTCTACATTGTAAATATTCCTTAAGTGATTCCATAAATTAGTCCGTTAATCATATTATTCAGTTTAGATGAGTTAGGGTCAAAATACAGTGTGATTGAAAATTTTTGAGTCAACTGGGTTGTGTTTGGGAAGCCTTGGGTAAGTATCGTGTTGTGTACAAACTCTGCAGTTTGAGCACCTAGTCTTGAATCCATTTAGGGTTTCCTTATGTTACGAGTATATAATTTGAATAAGTGTTTTTAGATCTAAAATCTACACCCTTACTATTGCTTAGTTGTTTCCAATATTGCACCAAAAGCAGAGAAGTTTCCACATAATTACTGGGGTCATTGCCTTTGGTCATTGTGGTCTTTCCCAGGTGTGATGCACTTCGAAATGTGCAAACTGTCAAAGAAAATCATTGAGTCAATATTGTAAATATTTATGTTGTGTGGATATGGTTTTCTAGAGTCTATAGATGCCTTTGAATCCTTGTTTGGAAGAATTCGTGAAAGTCTAGAGGTGTTTGGAAAAAAAATAGTCTGAAACTAGTCAATTTTGAGTTAGTGTGCCTAAATCCCGTTTGGGTACGTTGCAATAGTATCAGAGCAGCGGTTCTTTGTACCTGTGAGCGGTAGAACTTTATATGAGTTCCAAAATTCACAAAGCACACCTTCTGAAGGTCATAAATCCAAAGATCCATTAAACGAATTTGAAGATATTGATTCTAATGCTGGTGTACTCTTTGAGCAATCCAATATGGAAACTGGATCTACCAAAGAAATGGAGGACGCATTTTCCAAAGGTCTCATGATGCTTTAAAATATTTGAAAAGAGAGACAAAAGAGACAAGAAGACTCATGGACAAGTTAACCAAGCAAGGATTGGGAGGCAAAAATCGTGAAGGGAGTAGTAGTGCTTTTCATGACAGGAACAAAAACACCATGGAAACTATGGAGAGCTGATTTTGTCCATAACTGGGCCACAAAACCTTCCTCACAAGTTCAGAGAATCCCATAGATCTACAATGCCCAAGTTCCTAGAACCACAAGCAATGGGAGTTCCAGTGCAATATGAACCAGAGGAGCCATTAAAGGCCTACTTTGAGGAATATAAGGTTATGAGTGTAGAATTCAAGGCATGCATGATTTTTTATGAGTACTGTGACTTGAAGGATTGAAACTAACCAAGAGGATATAATCGAATCGATCGAACACAAGTTCAAAGTTTTGAGTTGCAACACACCCTTAGAAGGACCTCTCTTCCAAGTTTTGACGGGGTTTCTAAATGCACTACAAGAGCATGGGTGGAAAAAATTGACACATATTTTCAGTTGAATCCCATGGCATAAGTTGATGCCATCAAAATTGACACTTTACATTTGGAAGGAGAAGCCATTGACTAATGATTCCATGGATTAAGAACCCTGGGTCATGACCAAGTCACCACATATGAAGAGTTTACAAGTAAGGTCATAGAAAGGTTTGATATAAGAGATCTAGATATGAATTTCAAGGAACTTTCCCAGTTGAATCAAACAGGAGCACCTGAGGCATATATTTCAAATTTTCAAAGAGTCGCAGTCATGGTTCCATACATATGAGAGGCTCGCATAGTACTTGTGTTTACAGAAGGCTTAACAGAGGCATTAAAGGGACTAGTTAAGGCTTACAGACCTACAATCTTGTAGGATTCCACGAGTTGAACAAGAGATCTACAAGATGTACCAAAACTAGATTTCCATTAAGAAAAAATATACCGACCAAGTTCAAAGATAAGAAGCCATTCTAAAAAGACTCAACCAAAAAATACAAGAATGATGGCAATGTCAAGGATCGAGATGAACTAAGAAGAAATAAGTTATGTTTTTATTGCAAAGAACCTTGGGTTCCAAGCCACAAATGTGAGAAGGGGAAAGCACATTACATATAATTCTTTTTTGAAAGTGGAGAGGAAGAAGAAATTGAGGAGCAACAACTTATTCTAGAAAGTGGATTTGAAACAACCGAAGAAGAGTAACCTCAGTCCGAATCCGAAAAGATTGTGGTGTTAACTGGAGTTCCTCGATTTCATACTCTCAGATTCAATGGGGTAGTCCAAGGCCAAAGAGTGCCCGTGCTGGTAGATGGAGGTGCCACCCAAAATTTTATAGATTCTACATTGGTGAGGAGAAGAAACTTTCCCACAAAAACTTTTGATGGATTCACTGTCATTATCCCATGTAATAATTCCATGGAATGTAGTGAATGGATTCCTAAGTTGCATCTTACCATAGGGGATTTTACTATGATAGACAACTTCTATGTGGTGAACTGTAATTGATTCCTAGCCTTTGTTGTTGCTATGGGATGACTTCTCATTCATTACCTTGACTCTTCCATGGAGAACCAATCATGCATTGAAAGGGCAACAAGAAGAAGTAAGGAGATAAGACAAAAGAGGTGAACCCCTCTCGACTCTCTCCTTAAGAAGCACACAAGAATTTATTGCACTTTGATAACAACCAAGGCGGCACATGCCATATACCATTACACTCTCAAATGTGTGTATGGCGCTATATTGTCCCCTTCAGGGAAATGGTTTGAGGCAAGAGCCACTGTTATGGTTAATTAAAGCTCTACCTTTCAACATAATGCAAGGGGGCGATGAGATTCAAAAAAGGGGATGGGGTCCCTTGGGCCATGCACTTAGGTAGATTAAATTTCCACTCTCCATTCTCTCCCATGTGGAGGTTACATGCCATCAATGATTGAGAAGCCTTAGAAACAATAACTTGATTTGCTAGCCATTTGGCCACTTGATTGGTTCTTTTAACTAAAACAAACTTACAACATTAAAAAGTTATTATTCTTTGTCGACTCCATTAAGGTGAGCCTCATTACTAAGATGCTGAGTGACAATATTTTTGTTTTGTTTGCCAGTTTGTCTGTGACTTGTAGGACTAGCATGTGGTCCAAGAAATTGTGACCTAGAGGCATCTAAGCCATCAAAATCACATGGGTATCACACTCAGCTTGGGCCACACCAACCCTTAACATGGCTACATTTTTAAGTGTCTCCTCTCGACCATCTTGCAGAGTTCCATGCAGAACGAGGCCCATAGAAATCAAATACGTTAGCTGTATTTGATTCTATTGAGTGACAATTTTGGAAATGCCCTCAAAGATTACTTTTAAAAATCCCATTCTTAATGCTTCAATAAGCCCTCAAATTTGCCATGATTGTGGTTCTTCTTGTTTTCATTTGATGCACCAAAGTTAAATTTTATTCACTCTTTAGGTGGAGGATTCCATTACTCCATCAAAGTGAAATCTTATCCATCCTTACGAGGGAGTATTCCATTGCTTTTGGCAATCTTTTTGATGCACCATTAAAATTAAACTTTATCCAACACCTATTCATTTTGTTAATCTTTATGAGGAACCATTTCATTTTGTTAATTTAGGTGAAATATTCCTTTTTGTTATCAATCTTTTAGATAAACCATCAAAATTTAATTTTATCTATTATATTATATTCCTAAGTTGTTCTTTAACATAAAACTTAATTTTATCTATTATACTCTTAAGTTCTTCTACCTTTGAACTATATAATTATATAATATTATTTATTTTAACCATATAACTCTATAATATTATTTATTTTGACAATATAACTCTATAATATTATTTATTTAGACAATATAACTATATAATATTATTTATTTTAACAATATGTCAATGTTAAATTTTATATATTATGTTCAACCCTTATCGGTATATATATTTTTTAAATATGACATATGACAAAAGAAATATAGCACATCATCAAAGTTAAATCTTATCAAATTGCCCATTCTTTTGGCCATCTCTTCTTAACGGCTTTCCGTTAATGAAAGAAAGTAGTTGCATACCCACTTTAGTATGATAATATTTAAACCTCACATCAAGCAAAAGCAATGCGTTTCCGAAAATCATATAATCCTCCCCCTATGCAAGTGAAACTGTTTGTTTTTGTTCTTACATTGTGGATGCATTTCCGTGCAAACTATCGATGGTTCATTTATGGGCTATTGTTTTAGTAATCACATACATGTAAATTTGATGTGGGACATTTGTATGAAACTGTTTGTTTTTGTTCTTACATTGTGAGGCATTCCTTTCTGATGCATTTCCGTGCAAACTATCGATGGTTCATTTATGGGCTATTGTTTTAGTAATCACATACATGTAATTTGATATTGGGACATTTGTATGAGAGCAAGTTGGCTGGACTTCACGTTCGAATGAAGTAAAACGGCGAGGAGGCGAGTCATTGGATTTGTTGGGAGAAAACGCATCGGAAATAGTGGAATCGCTGTGTTTGTGTTTGGGTTTACTAAGGAGATTGATAGCAATATCAGGAAATTTGCAGAGTTTTGTAGTGAGACAGAAGAGAAAAAACAGGGGATTCCAAGGTAAGGCAAGGCAAGGCATGAAGACCAGTCGGCTCATAGTGTTCCCTGTGGAGGGCAGGCGATGGTCCTTCACTACTGGTATTTATACACACCCACCCGCAGGTACAGGTACAAGTACAGGTCAGGCAAATGATCCCACTTTTAAAGAGCTCTGGAGGAACATTTCCATTGCCCCCTCTGCTGATCAGGGTCTCTCAGGGAAGGCAGAGCTGATTACAGATTTTATGTCTAACAAGGTTGGTTGGTTGGTGTTCTTACCGCTGTAGAATGCCTCTATTGTTGTTATTTGTTGAACTAATGTGATTTGAACGGGTGACCTGCAACTGCAATCGGCGAATGATAGGCATCAAAATGTAGATCAAATATACATTAGTGACATTACAATTACGCAACGCTGTCCTTGAATATGAATCCGACTGAAATATGACAGAACAAAAGATAAAGTCTACTTCTTCTTGTCTTTCTCTTAGGCACTACAATGCCAATAATACTGATTTATATTAAGAAACGTCTCAAAGTCATGAGTAAATATGCAAGTTTTGTTGGAGTATTTTGCAAACAGCAAACGAGGCCAGATCATGGTCGATGGCCTTGACTTTCAGATTGCTTGCCTGCGTCATTGTTGAACATGAGCAAAAGCACAGAGTTGGCAGGACAAGTCTCAAATTTCATCATCGCTGCTGACAGTGACACTCTGGAGGTAGCCAATAACCAGGTTGGCTATCATTTGAATCTCATGCTCAGAAGGCGGTAGTTATCATCCAGGCTAGCTATCGCCGGGATTCTCTTGTGCCTGGGCACCTGCTTTCAGCTGTGTTCTTAGATAATGGTTACCGTTGTAATGTCACCTTGTGGTGTCAAGCGATAAATAAATGTTAACTCAACACACAATCACACACACAAGAAGAAAAAGAAAATGATTGCCTGATAGTTCCTTTCCTTGGGTATGTTGAGGTTCTCTTTGCCCTTGTTTCACAATTTGCCTTCAACTAATAGAGATTCTTATAGTCTAATAACCTGCGTGCAATCACGGAAGCTCTATGTGGTTCTGCATTGTTTGGGCATGTCCAGTGTGTTCATAACATTAATTTCATCAGAATATACGAAGTAGAATGCATTTGAACCCATGTGTAATATCCCAAATCCTGATATTTTCTATTTCTAAGCAAAAAGGCTGATACAACTGGGCATGCAAACTGCCATGCAAAAATCCCTATTTTATAGGAAAAATTAGGGTTAGGGTTTGTGAGATAGAATGAACACTTACCACTGATAAGCCGGCTGGACTGCTTCGGAGAAAGTATGCAAGCACTAAGAGCTGGATCGGAGATGAATTGATCTCCTCTGCTTACGGTGAACCCCCCAGCAGCAAGACGCCCAATCAGAAAAGGATGACGCCCTCAGGGACGGAGGTGTCCGATGGAGCTGCGGATTTGCGGGACTGATAGCCTTTCTGTGCCGGAGAGAATGCCTGATACAAGAGTGATTTCTGAGTCCTCTAGGCAGGATAGTGACTTGCTTCTGAGAGACAGCTGCTCATGCCCCTGGAATCCCGAAACTGCTAATAACTGTTCCGGATGAGCATGGATGGATCTGATAATCACCGGGTACCGGAGTATGATGCTGATGATGAGAATGGTGCCTGAGTTTCGGAAGGAAACTGAGATCGGAAGGCCCCACAGCTGATTAGGGCTTTCTGGCTGAAAACCCCCCCTTTACGGCTGCACACGTGTCCCTGCAACGATCTATACCATATGCTAGATAACTGATGAATGAATGAAGAACAAGTGGTGAACCAGTATGGCTTACCCTGAATAAGACTAGGGCAGATGTTTCACTGCCGAAATCCTGTTAGCTGAAGACTCCGTCTCCAACCCCAACTGCTGTGCTGCACGCTGTGCTGCTATCCAAGAGCTCCCAAAATAATCATAATCAAAAGTGAATCTCCTCTCGCTTTATCCTCTATTTATAAAGTTCAACTGCGCAAAACCTAATCTTTGACCTAATTAGGTCACTTTATCTTCTAATTTGCCGTTGACTTGCATGCATGAGGATGGAGACTTAAAGAGTGCATGCATCATTGAATAATGCTTGGATGGCATGCACGAAGGTGGCCTTTGGCCCTGGTGGCCCTTCTTGACCAAATGATGATGCCCTAGATCTTCTATAGATGGCATCAGTCCTCCGCTGATTCCCTAGCTGTCAGTAACCGCTCGAACCCACTGGAATCACATGGGTTAGCGGTTTTGGGCCTCAAGGCCTAATTGGAAGAGGACATTACAGTCCTCCCCGCTCGAGATTGCTTGTCCTCAAGCAACTTCAAATTGGGATGCTGCAATACCTGTTCGCCTTCCCAGGTGGCATCCTTTGGCGGTAGTTCTTTCCATTGAACTAAGTATTCCCTGATTACTCTGTTTTTGAGCTTCCTCTCTCTAGTCTGTATGATTCGTTCGGGAATCAGTGTCAGCAATCCTTCATCATCTAAAGGGGGCAATTCGGTGGATGGAGCAATATGTTGCCCAAGGGTCTTCTTCAGACTAGATACATGGAACACATTGTGAATTTTGCTTTTCTGGGGAAGTTCTAGTTCATATGCCACCTCTCCCACCTTCCGAATTATTTTGTAGGGTCCATAGAAGCGGGGTTTTAACTTTTCTGCTCCTTTCTTTTTAAGTGAAGACTGTCTGTAAGGCTGGAGCCTTAAGTAAACTAAATCCCCTACCTCAAAGCTCCGCTCAATCCTGTGTTTGTCGGCATACATCTTCTGTTGATTCTGGGCTGTTTATAAATTCTCTTTCAATACTTTCAGGATGTCCTGACTGTCCTGTATCCAATCCTTAGCCTTAGGAGCCCTACTGTCTCCAAATGCCAAATCTGCATAGTTCAAGGCCTCATAACCATATAATGCCTTAAAAGGGGTCATCCTAATAGACATGTGATAAGTGGTGTTGTAGCAATACTCTCCTAGGTGTAGCCATTTGATCCAGGTTCGCTGTTGCCCTGCTACATAGTTCCTTAGATATCCTTCGATCCACTTGTCGACTATTTCTGTTTGCCCGTCACTCTGGGGGTGATAACTCGTACTAGTAGCTAGTTCGGTCCCCACCAATCTGAACAGTTCCTGCCAAAAGGCACCTGTGAATCTGCTATTCCGATCACTGACAATGGTCTTAGGTAACCTGTGTAACCTGAAGACCTCCCTGAAGAATAACTCAGCTACTTGAGCTGCCGAGTAGTCTGATGATATCGAGAAGAAATGTGCAAACTGGGTCAGTCTGTCAACTACTACATATAAACAATCTCGCCCTTGGACCTTGGGCAAGGCTGTAATAAAGTCCATGGAGATGCTTTCTCACTTCTGTTCTGGAATCGGTAGTGGCTGGAGTAACCCTGCTGGATGGGTGTTCTCAATCTTGTTCTGTTGACAGATGCTACATTCCCGGACATGCTGCATAATCTCCCCCTTGAGGCCCTTCCATGAGAACCTCTCTCTGATCTGCTTGTAGGTCTTTAAGAAACCTTGATGCCTTGATAAAGGAGAATCGTGGGCTGCCTGAATGATCTTTTTCCTCAATGTGGATTCTGGAACGAGGTATATTCTGTCTTTGTAATAGATGATGTCATCCACAATCCTGTACCTGTCATCCTGAATTTGCCCGTCCAATAATTCGCAAGCGAATTTTTGGAGTATTCCACTAAGAGAAGTGCCCTCCAATCCGTGGATATACTACTGAGAGATAATAGGGCTGGACACCTGGATAATGCATCAGCTACTACATTAGTCTTACCTTTCACATACTCGATCTCGAAATCATAGGCTTGTACCTTGCTGACCCATTTCTGCTGTCGCTCATTCAGTTCCTTCTGCTCTAGGAAATACTTGAGGTTGTTATGATCGGTTTTGATTTTGAACTTACTGCCCACCAGGTACTGTCTGAATTTTGTGAGAGCATGCAAGATGGCCAGCATCTCCTTGTCATATATGGAGTAATGGCGCTCGTAGTTCTTCAGTTTACGGCTCTCAAATGCAATAGGGTGATGATTCTGCATCAACACTGCTCCTAACCCTTCCCCTGAGGCATCACATTCTACCACAAAAGGTTGTGAGAAGTCTGGTAATGCTAGAACTGGATAAGAGCTCATAATAACCTTCATCTCCTCGAAAGTTTTCTGTGCTAAGTCTGTCCAAGTGAATGCTCCTTTCTTGGTGAGATCTGTGAGGGGTGCTGCAAATTGGGAGAATCCCTTAACGTACCAACGGTAATAAGTACACAGACCTAGGAACCCTCTCAACTCTGTAACTGTTTTTGGTGCAGGCCAATCTCTGATAGCCCAGATTTTCTCCATGTCAACCTGTACTCCTTCTGCATTGATTACGTGTCCTAAGTACAGCATTTCCTTCATGCCAAACTCACACTTGGACATTTTTGCATATAGCGAATGCTCTTCTAAAATACTCAATGTTTCGTCCAGGTGTTTCAGATGTTCTTCCCAGGTTTTGCTGTAAATCAGGATGTCATCAAAGAATATAAGCAAAAATTTACGTAGCTGTGCTCGGAAGGTGTGGTTCATGCATGACTGGAAAGTGGCCGGAGCATTGGTAAGTCCGAAGGGCATGACCAAAAACTCATAGTGACCATAATGACAACGAAAAGCTGTTTTGGAGATGTCCTGGTCCCTTACCCTGATATGATGGTACCCCGAGCGAAGATCGATCTTGGAGAAGTATTGAGCTCCCCGAAGCTCATCCATGAGTTCATCAATTCTGGGAATTGGATACCTGTTCTTAATGGTCTTTTTGTTAAGTGCTCGATAATCGATGCACATTCATA
>LPNX010618000.1:431158-449490 GCA_001517045.1 Pseudotsuga menziesii | reverse complement strand
TTTTTGGACACGGAAATTTTCGTGTCCGACACGTATTAGGGCCGTTTTCGTGTCCGACACGCAAAATACGGGACACGGAGGCATTTAGGACGTGTCCTGTGACTTAGGTTTTCAGTTAACATCCATCCCTTGCATTAGATGGCATTGAAATCCAACCACTAAGCTACTAAAAAACAAATTGTGTTCTGTAGAGGCTATCATTGTTTCATCTATCTGTGGGTTGTGAGAAAAACAGATTGGGAAAAATATTAAACTGTCTTATTAGATTGCTGGTGTTAAATGGTAAAATCAAGGTGTATCCTTTCATTTGCAGATGCATCAGAAGTGGCTTGTACTTCAGAAGGCTCCAGTTGGAAGCATTCGGCACAGAGTCTACAGGTAGGTTTTGCAAAGGCTCCTCTTTTCTAAGCGATCAACACTCAGTATCCCAATTTATAGAGTCTCATTGGAATTTTTGCAGTTTAGGGCAGTGGCTACTTGATCGTGTGAAGCCGTCTGAGATGTTTCTGAAGTCCATTCCTAAAGACACCGCCAAGGTGGAAGTTGTTTTTCCTCTAAGGTTAGACACATCTGAATTTTGATTTCTGCTCCATAACCCTGGAAGGTGAGTTGCTTTTCCTTGAAGCAGGCACTCTAGCTTTTAATGCTTGCCATCTCGTTGCTGGCCTTCTGCTGCTGATGTCTTCCTCAGTTTTTCTCATTTATCGATATCGCTATTGTGATGTGAACACCATAACTTAGGGTTATTGTATTATTTTGATATAGAATCAGTAGAACAATAAATATCCATTAAATGCAAATCAAAGAGTCCATTTCTGTAGGTTAATTGTGTTACTTTGAAATAGAATCAGTAGAACAATAATTATTCATTAATTGCAAACCCTAAAAGCTTTAAAGAGTCCAGTTCTCTATTTCGTATAAATTTTATATCATCCACTAATTGTGGATCAAGGTATATCAATGCTCATCAATAGACAAAGCATCCATTAGTTAGACATGGGTTTGATATATTTTTATTTGGTTGACCTGTTGGGGGCCTGAATTTGCTCAGATGGTTAAATTCATCAAACTTAATTTATTGTTGAAGAGGAGTTCATCTTTGTTAGGAGGCCATCTCTTGCCAGAAGAAAGCTTAAGGGCATGATGAAACTCTAATCTCCATTTGCAGTTCATCATTAAACTTTAGCGAAGTATGTCTGGTCGCAGGACAAGCAACAATGGTATTAAAGATGGGGTAAACTCCACATCAACGCATTGAAGCCTGGTTAATGCAATTATTTTTAAATTGGGTCAAGAAACTCAAAGAAAGGCCTTAGTTCATCAATGAATGTAGATTAAAAAGAGAAGAAACCGAATGTGAATTCCAGAGGAACAAGCTTCTGAAGAAGATCAAACTAAAGTGACAAACATGCTATAGCATCACCATGCTAAGAAAAAGAAAAAAATTAGTGAAGATCTTATGTAAAAGAGACCGGAGATGGATTGGAAGGTGTTTAAGAAAGTTGAGCAGTTTAAAAACATTACTGTTCTTGATTTCTTTGGTAATGTTAAGGACTGGCATCTACTCTTCGAGAGCATGACATAGGACTAGCATGCAATCCTACTCATGTACTAGTGGTATGCAATAATTAAGTTCTACGCTAGGACTCCTTAAACCTGCACCATTAGGGAAGGAATTATGACCATCCCAAACCTTTCAATAGAAATCTCTTTTTTATAGTTAGTGCTGCATACAGTTATTGACACTCCACAATTGGCAGTGTCTTGTTAGTGGCTCCACCCACTTCCTCATAATTCCAGAATCAGAAGATTACCATCCTCAATGCCTTTGAGCCCTTACTTACTGTATTGGTAAGAAAAATGCGTTGTGTACTTGGGCCCTTCCCTCATCCCTAATTGGAATTTACCTTTTGTTAGTTTTTATATTGTAGTATAAGTCCAATAATATTTGCAGCAGAACATAAAATAGGATCACTGAAAGAACAACCAAGCACAGAAACAATAGATACAAAGATTTGATCTGGGAAACCACAAAGTAGAAAACCCAACAACCTTCTTATAGATATATCAGCTCAAAGTACAGTGTACACCCAGATACATAGCAATCACATAAAGCTGAAGATAAACCCCAAGAACAAAAGAGTAACTCCTCCGAAGATAGCGAACCCCAGAAAAGTCTTCTTCTAGCTTGTAGCGAACTTCCTTTTCAAGTGTTTCAAGTGGAGCAAACTTGCTTGGTGAAGAATGAGGAGGCGTCCCTTCTATTTATACTTTTTCATGTTGACATTTTCACTTTTGGAGTGGGACCGACTTGTCTTCTTTGCTTGGGCCGACTTCTCTTTTGGTGCATAATAAATGTTGTCTTCATGTTTCTTCTAGGGCCAACTTGTCGGGAATGCCTCATGGAGCTACAACATCAACACTCCCACTTAGCCAGGGAGGCATCATCATACAGGAACACATATGGATATCGTCTTGAGTATCACAACTGTCTTGAACATCTCTATATCATAAGGAAGGTCTTTTGACATGACTCAGTTTGTCGAGAAGTGTCAACAACTCAACCCAGTCCATCGGGGAGTCAACATGCACCAACTCAATCCAAACCATTGGAGAGCCTACATGTAATAACATGCACCAGCTCAACCCAGTCCATTGGGGAGCCTACATGTAACGACTTAACTCAGTCCATCGAGGAGTCAACAACTCAACCAAGTCCATCGGGGAGTCCACATGCACCAGCTCAATTTAGTCCATTGGGGAGCCTACATGTAACAACATGCACCATCTCAATCCAGTCCATCGGAGAGCCTACATGCAACATGCACCAACTAAACCCAGTCCATCGGGGATCCTACATGTAACGACTCAACTCAGTCCATCGAGTTGTCAACAACTCAACCCAGTCCATCGAGAAGTCCACATGCACCAGCTCAATCCACTCCATCGGAGAGCCTACATGTAACAACATGCACCAGCTCAATTTTGTCCGTCGGAGAGCCTACATGCAACATCTCTGGAAACATCAATTGGTTCTTCTGGATCAATGGGATTGACTGGCTCAACTGTCTCAACTGGATCCCTTTGAACTGCTGAAGGGGGAGGGGGAGATAATGCCATCTCCTTTGGAGCCACCAGTTCCTCACCATCAATCTCCATATCAGATCCTTTGGCTCTTTTAAAGGCGACCTCCTCTTCGAAGGAGACATCCCTGCTAACCTCAATTTGTCTCGATCTTGGGATGTAAATCCTGTAAGCCTTCGAAGACTCGCTGTATCCCACAAATGTGCATTCATGTTTGAAGGTTCTAGATTTGTCCTCTTTTCCTTGGGCACATGAATATACACCGGGAAACCAAAGATCTGTAAGTGGCCAATCTCCGGCTTCACACATGTTAAGGCCTCTTTTGGAGTTATGTTCCTCAAGATCTTATGAGGACTCCTATTTTGCACATACACCGCGGTACTGGAAGCTTCTACCCATAAGAACATGGGTAGACCCTGATCATGAATCATAGCTTTGGCTACCTCTATAATCGTTCTGTTCTTCCTCTCTACAACCCCATTTTGCTAAGGGTTGTAAGGAACAATGTACTCCCTCTTGATTCTTGCTTTCGTGCAGAAATCATTGAAGTCTGAGGAGGTGTATTCTTCGTCATTATCTGATCTCAAAACCTTGATTTTATTTCCCGATAGGTTCTCGGCTTGTGCCTTGAATTCCTTGAATCTGCAGAGCACTTCTTTGGATTCCTTGGACTTAAGGAAACAAATCCAAGTCTTATGAGAATAATCATCAATAAAGATCACATAATACTAGTATCTACCCAATGAAGCAATTGTCATGGGTCCACACAAGTTTGAATGAACTAGATCCAAGATCCCCTTGGACCTACTATCAATGCTCAGAAAAGATCCCTTGGCATTCTTGCCATGTGCACATCCTCTGCAAATACCATCATGGTCTACACGGAGTACTGGAAGTCCTGTCACCATTGTCCTCAATGAAAGAAGAGCTCTATAGTGTAGGTGAGCAAGTCTTCTGTGCCACAACTCACCCAAACTGGTAGAATCATGTACAAGTGCCTGAACTGGTTGTATAGTCAATTTGTATAGTCTCTCCTCTCGGACACCAATCACATGAACTGAATCCATAATAGAGTTCTTGTACCATGCAAGAACCTTCCCATTAGAGAAGGAAACCTTGTAGCCTTTGTCCTCCAAGGCTGATATAGAGACAAGGTTCCTTTTCATCCTAGGTACAAACAACACATCACTCAAATGTTGAGTATCACTAGATTCTAACTGGAGGGAGGTAGCCCTAGATCCCTTCACAATATATCTAGCATCATCCTTAAGTACAACTTGTAGATGAGACTCTTTCTCTACCAAATCTATGAGATTCTTTTTATAATCTGTCATATGTCTAGATGCACCACTATCTATTAACCAAGTATCATTAGTGGTAGGAATTGTACTTGAGAGAGCAGAGATAAAGAAGAACTCTGTTTGATCATATTTCCTTGACTTCTTGTGTGAAGTATCTTCATTGATATCAGCAGTTGAAACTTGGTTCTTCCTCTTCTTTGATCCGTGACACTGTCTGGCATAGTGGATATGTGAAAGATCCTTCTTCTTCTTTTGTTCTGGAATAGGGCTTGATCTTCCACCTTTGTCTTTCCTGCCTTGAAACTTTCTTCCCTTACCTTTTCCTTTCTTGGCATGAGCTGTAAGGGCTTGATTTTCTTCATGTGGAGTACCATGCAACCTGCCTCTAGCTGCAAGTCTAGCTTCTTCTTGTGTACAGTCTACCCATAATCGATCAAACTTGGGCAATTTGAATCGCCCACTAATTCTCCAAATGAATGGTTCCCAGGAGGAGGGGAAACCATTAAGAGTCATCATGACAAGTTCTCTGTCTTCAATCATTTCTCCAATGGTATTCAATTGATCTCTTAGCTCAAAGATCTTCATGAGGTAGGATGCAATTGAGTCTGACCTTGTCATCATATTGGAGAGTTGTTGTCTTAAGGAAAGAGTTTTGTTGTTGTTGCTATTTTCAAACAACTTCTTCAAGACACCCAACATCTTCTTGGCCATCTTCTTCTGAGAAATTTGATGTACCAAGTGATATTTTACTGAATCTATTAGGATCCTTCTTGCCTTAGCATCATTCTTCCTCCATTATTGAGTCTTCTTTGCTTCCTCTTCTGGTTCTAGGACCTTCTCATTAACAAACTTCAGGAGATCATTTTCCTTTAAGATAATGAGAACCCTAGACTTCCAAGATTTGAAGTTGGAAGCCCCATCAAGTCTATCTTCAACCTTCATACTGATCATCTTAACCTGCAAACTTGAAGTGAAAAAAACTGGTTCAGGAACCCTAGTGGGAGCTAGGTCAAAATTGAAGTTTGGATTCTTGCAAATTTGATTCCACAGAGAAATGCGCCCTCCCAAGGCGAGTTGGAGAATGTCAAGATTGAGCCCAATATGTGGTCAGAAGGGCTTGAACCAAGAAACCCTAAATCTTGACCTCAATAGAATTAGGTCAAAATTTGAAAGTTCACCAATTTGGATTTCTCCTCCACAGAAAGGTGTGCTCTCCTAGGGTGAATTTCCCATTGCTCTTTTCAAGATAAACTGAGGTGGGAAGGCTTTGGAATATGAGGCCCTAGTTTTCGACAATGGTCTCTTTTAACACTGCTCTGTTACCATGTTAGTTTTTAAGATAGCAGTATAATTCCAATATTATTTGCAGTAGAATATAAAATAGGATCACTGAAAGAACAACCAAGCACAAAAACAATAAACACAAAGATTTGATATGGGAAACCACAAGGGAGATAACCTAGCAACCTTCTTATAGAGATATCAGTTCAAACTTCAAAGTACAGTGTACATCCAGATACAGAGCAATCACATAAAGTTGAAGATTACCCCTAGGAACAAAAGAGTAACTCCTCCAAAGATAGCGAACCCTAGAAAAGTCTTTTTCTAGCTTGTAGCGAACTTCCTTCTCAAGTGGAGCGAACTTGCATGGTGAAGAATGAGGAGGCATCCCTCCTATTTTTACTTTTTCCTGTTGACATTTTCACTTTCGAGTGGGGCCAACTTGTCTTCTTTGCCTGGGCCGACTTCTCTTTTGGTGCATAATATGTGTTGTCTTCATGTTTCTTCTAGGGCCGACTTGGTGGGAATGCCTCACGCAGCTACAACATCAACACCTTTAACCATACAAAACTTTTATACCTCCTTCAAACATAAACACATTTCAAGAAATTTTCCATAAGCCATGTATGCATGTATGTACAAGCTCAATATATGATATCAAAGCACATATATGAATAACATCCTTGCAATGCCTATGAGTAATGCACCCAAGGAAGTCCTTTATTAGGCCCCCTTTTCAAGATTACATGGGTTCCTTTTCCTAGGTCCAAATTATTTTCCAAAACTTTCAAGACCAAGTGAAGTATTAGAGGGTCTGAAGAAGATTTCCTTGTAGAATTTGAGACTTATACCTCTCATTCTTGCATAAAAGTCATTTCCCTTATAGAGGCTAGCTTGCCTTTCAAATGCAACAAATTTCCAAGCGACTTCTTCGAGGGGCTTTCAGACCATTCTAATATATATTCTTTGATTTCCCCATTCTTGAGTTCTTAAAATTTATCATCCATGATCCAGGTTGACCATGCACCTTTTGATCTAATATTGTTACCGTTCAAACTAACACCCTGATTAAGGCCACTAATCCTGGTGCTATGAGAGGTAAGCACGAGAGAGGCTAGCGCCTAATGTCACCATAACCCAACTTATCAACACTTTAGGTCAACTCCTAAGACTAAAGGGGAGTCTGTAATATCGGTGATGGATGTTTGCAAATCACTCAAACACAAGAAAAAAACCGTTCACAAGCAACCTCTTGACTAAGACCAGTGCCTTATGGGGTGACTCAAAACAATGAAGCAATAATATAACACTTCAAGAGGGTAGGAGTTAGAGTACTTTACAATCACTACTGAGAGAGATAGCCAAAATATCTTACTGCTGTTATGGCAATTCAACAACAATAAACACTTCAAAAATAGGGGAAAACCAGCCCAAACAATACCAAGCTTTAATAGAAGATGTTCCTTAAATATGGAAGTAAGGAACATACCATACTCTACGGGGGTTAAAAGAGGCAACACAATCAGATTTGGAAATGACTTACCAGATCTGGTTTATGCCTTGACCAGCCCTTAAATTTCACAAGTGGACCCGCTTAAATCCTCTCAATAGATGCCGAACATATTAGGGCTGATGGTAGGCCTTATTCCAGCTCTTTAAGGCCTTCAAACATGCTGATCTGACTGCTGTACCTGCTATATAAGATCTGAAAAACACTGATACTTTCCACAAAAGATATTAATATCTCACAATCTAGCCACAACAAAGTGATGCTCTTAAGGATTCTCCAAGAAACCTAGGGGGCACACCTTTTGGGTGGATTACCTTTTCCAATTGATAAAATATTTTTTGGATTTTTCTATTTTCCAATTTTTAGGGTTTTCACAATATTCTATTTTTTGTGTTTTTCAGATATATACATAACAGAAATTTGATATAAATGAAGAAGAGAAGGGATTAGACCCTAGTCTTTAGTCTTTACCCTAGGGTAACAAGAGATCAAGATTAGTGTCATTTCTCAATTTGGCAATTCAATATTTATAAACTATGTCAAGGACTAGTAACCCTAGATAGGTCAAAGTAGTCCTAGGTCTAGTTAGGGAAAATAGTGAATTTCAAGGCCCTCCTAGGAGAGATCCTTCAAGAGGAAGGTCTCCTCTAACAAGATTGACAAGATGTAAATAAAACCTCGATTCCCTTGCTTATGTGCATAAGCCTAATGCCAAACAAAGAAAGTATAAGATCTTACCAACATCCACAGAGAAAGGAGCAAGAAAAACCGTAGATCCTTTCTTTGCCATGAGTTATCACAACTAATCTTTGAATCAACCTTGTAAGAGGTAGAGAAACCCTAGAAATCCACCATTCATTATTCAAAGAAAGAGAAAAATGCCAAAAAGAGAGGCGCGCTAGCCTTGAGAGCTCATGTGAACGAAGAGAAAAAGTAATAATATCATGTTTTAACTCTTGCTCTTGTTACAAATGAGAGGGAGGTGCTCTTTATTTAAATGGAGCGACTTAGCCTCTTTAATTTTAGAGCCTACCTTACTAAAAGCAAAAATAATTCAAATTTAGGTTTGTCACCCACAAGCCAGGGACTAAACCTCAAAAAGACATAAAATAATGATAAATTGATGCAAATGGCTTCAATCAAGTAAAACGTTGATCCTAAAAGAGGAGGTCATGCCCCAACTAACCCCAACGATGTGCTTTTTGTTGAAGATTGTGCAACATCGGAAGATATTCTTGATGTGTTAATGTTGTAATATTATTGTACTCCCTTTCAGGAAATATTCACATTGTATTTGATCATGTAAACACATTAAAAGAATAAATGTAAACCCTATTAGTTGAGTTGGCCCAGAAGAATCTAGAAATAGCATATTAATAATTATATTGTATCCTAGTCAAGTCGGCCCAATGAAGTTGACAAGTCGGCCCCATAAGGAAAAGTCACTTGGAAAACAAGTATAAATAGGGGAGGCACACTTCCCATTTGAACACATCAAGCAATCAAGCATATTCGCTAGAGAGAAGAAGAACAAGTTCGCTAGAGGAGGAAGAGTAGCTGCATTGTGAAGACATCTTATTCTTGGGGTTTCTATCTTATCCTATTCTTGTTATTCTCGGGATCTTTGTGTGAACGAGACTTTAGCTCTTGGATTGTACTAGAAGACATTGTACTTACTGATGAATCTATCATAAAGAAGTTTGTTGGGTTTCCTTCCCTTGTAGGGTTTCCCAGAGGAGAAATCTTTGTGTACTTTTGTTTTGATGTGCTTGTCTTTCTTTCAGTGATCCTATTGCATATGCTTATTGTGATATAATGCAAATTATTTGAAGATCTAACATAACCATCATTGAAGTATAAAATTCCAACAATTTTCCCTCAACGTCCTCCTTTTTAGCAAGCTAAGGTTGTCTTCAAAGGGTGACGTCTGTTGATTTTTCTGAGCAGCATCGAGAGCCATTCTCTTAGGAGAATGGAGACATCTAGTCCGGGACCAAGATTTGGAACCAGTCCAGCACTGGGGGACTCAACCTTGAGTTGAGTGACCATTCTATTGAATGGAGATATCTGGTTCGGGACCAGGATATGGAACCAGTCCCGCACTAGGGGACTCAACCTTGAGTTGAGTGACCATTCTGTTGAATGGAGACATTTGGTCCGGGACCAGAATGTGGAACTAGTCTAGCACTGGGGGACTCGGCCTAGAGTTGAGTGGCCATTCTTTGAATGGAGGCACCTGGTCAGTTACCAGGAATTTAACCTAGTCTAGGACTAGGGACTTAACCAGGGGCTGAGGGCCATTCTCCGGGAGAATGGAGGCGCTTGGTCTGTTACCAAGTATTAGACCTTGTGTCAAATTATGTAGCCTATGGCTGAGGGACTTGGTATGTTACTAGGATAACACTATAAGCCCTAGACCGGGTCTGGGCATGTGTGACATTCTAACCCTCGATCAGTGGGTTTTGTGATCTTCTCCAAGACTTAGCTACTCTTGGTTAAGACACCTTAGTATCGATCTTGGTGTCACACAGAGTGTGAGATAAAAGCATTCGTAATTCTCTCTGTTTATGATGATGTACTTTGAGTGGGGATGAAGGACCACCTTGACCACTTGTTTTGACCACATGGCACTTGAAGAAGGCTAAAGTAAAAGTCTAAAATACATAAGGACCCTTGGTACCACTAAGGAGTCAAAGTGAAAGTGCAAAAAGACCTTTGGTACCACTAAAGGTAAAAGTCAAAGTAATAAAAGAATAAAATAATATTATTTTGTTCTTTTGAGTTTTGGTCCACTTACAGGTGACTCAAAGGCTATAAAAGAAGATCAATCCATTTCATTATTACACACACACTTGCTCATGATCTTACAGCTGCTCCAACAAAATTATTCGCTGGTTATTGAGGAGAAGGAGATTTCTTGGTTGTGCCCTAACATGGAGGATTCTAGCTAGGGCATCAACACTTGTTCATCAAACCTTAACCTAGGGTTTCACCCATAAGGAAGAACAACAACATCTTTCACCTCTACACGTGTTGGGGTTTCACCCTAGCTCTCTTCTTCTTCATTGGCAGATCTGCAGACCTCACGGGCATCTCTCAAATCTCCACGGGCTGCTCCCCTCCTTCCTTGGCAGCCCTCTCCTCACCCTTGGGTAGGCTGCCAGTGCTCATGGGCACCTACAACAAACCTTGGTGCCTCTGAGCACACTCAGCAGGCCCTAATAGGCCCCGAGCAGCCTGCTAGTGCCTTCAGGCACACATAGTAGGCCTTGGGAAGCCCCGAGAGGACCTCGGGTAGGCTAGCAGAGCCCAACAGACCTCCGGGCAGCAACAAAGGAGCTCGGACCGGGTTCGGGCAGCAACAGAACAGGCCCGGGCAGGGCAAAATAGGTCACGAGCAGGGCATAGCAGGTTTGGGTAGGGCAGACAGCTCGGGTAGCTTGGGCAGTTTTCCGGGCAACCAGATAGGTCACAGGTAAGCAAACAACAAGTTCGGGTAATTTGATTCTTCTAGGCAGCAAGAAAAAGATTTTGGGAAGTTTGGGCAGCTCCGGGCAGGCTGCAACAATTTTGGGTAGCCAAGAGAATTAGGGCAGAAAGTCCTAATCTTGATTTTTTATGTAAAAGTCATTTTGTGGATTTTATGTGTGGTACAAACCCATTAGGGTTTGTGAATTCTTGAAAACTCAGTCATCTCATTGAAGAGATGAATTACTAATGCTTTTGGGGTTTTTGTCCTTTAAAGGTTTCCCTAGCGAAAAACTTTTGTGTTCAGTGTTCTTGATGTGTTGATGTTTTAATTGCACTTGTCATTTGTTATCTGATAGTCTGCAATTTTTTAAAGTATTCATGCTAATGCTAAAAATTCAACATGGTATCAGAGCTTAGCATGTGAAGACCTAGTAAAGGGAGATTACTGTTGTCTTCCTAGACCTTGGGATATTTTTGCAGACTTAACATTTGACTAAGTGACAAAGATGGCCACAAACATCTTCAGACCGGAAGAGAAGCTTCAAGGTTCAACCCAGTACAATTCCTGGAAAGCTAGGCTTACAACTATTCTAGAAGAAAATGACCTTGATGACATGGTGTTCAACACCATTGAAGAGCCAACATCTAATGCTGGCAGAGTTGCTTACAAGAAGAAGCAGGCTAAGGCTAGAAGGATCATCTATGATTTTGTCAAAGAAACTTTGATGCCCAACATCACATCATTGAAGACTACCAAAGAATGCTTTGACACCTTGACAAACTTGTGTGAGAAGAAAGCTCCCAGTCAGAAGAGAGTCTTGAATAAAAGGCTCCGAACATTGAAGATGAACAAGGATGAAGTGGTTGGACCCTTCTTCACAAAGATTGCATAGGTAAGAGATCTACTTACTGCTATTGGTATTGCTGTAGATGATGATGACCTTGTGTACACTGTAGTCGATGGTCTCCCAAACTCTTGGGAAACATTCCTGGCATCTGTCAGTGGATGTGAGAATCAACCAAAATTTGAAAGACTTTGGCATGATTGCTTGGAAGAAGAGGGAAGGACTTCAAAAGGAAACTAAGGAAGGGAAACTTGCACTTGCAGCAAAGACAAAGAAGTTCATGAAGCCCTCCCCTCAGCAAAAGAAGGGAAAGAAACCTCAAGGTAAGTACTCTGATGTTTCAAAAGTGGAATGCTATAATTGCCTCAAGTTTGGGCACTTTGCCAAAGATTGCAAGCACCCCAAGAGGAAATTCAAAAGAAGATTCCAAGCATCTGCTGCAGAAGAAGAAGAAGAAGAACACTAGGGCCACCAAAGAAGAGAAACCTAGAAGAGAGTAATACCTGATCTCTGCTCTCTTTGGATCCATCACAGACAATGCTAACTCTTGGTTAGTGATTAGTGGTGCCTCCAAGCATATGACAAGTAACCGTGGAGCTCTCACCATTTATAGAAAGAAGAAGTTCACTACATAGGTGGAACTTGGAGATGACTCCACTTACAAGCTTGAAGGAGTTGGCTCAACTACACTTCAACTTGATTCAGGTACAATTTTACATATTGATGATGTCTGATATGCTCTTGGTTTAATGAAGAACCTACTCTCTGTTGCTGGCTTAGAGGACAAGGGCTAAAGAGCCCTCTTCATGGACAAGAAGGTCCTACTATGGGCAAAGAATGAAAAGCTAAGCTCAGTTGTATAGATTGGGGTTCGAGAGGGAGGTCTTTATAAGGTTTTCGAAGATTCCACTCATGCTTTGGTACATCATACAGTTGATCCATGTGAGCTGTGGAATTGAAGGTTTGAACACCTTCACTATACAACTCTTCCAGGTTTACAGAAGATGGTTACAGGTATGCCAGAAGTCCCTCCCAAACATGATGGAATTTGCAAAGGATGTGCTCTAGGTAAGAACACTAAGAAATCCTTTTCCAGAAGCAAGAATAGATCTAAAGTCATATTAGATTTGATTCACTTTGACATTTGTGGGCCTATGTCTTCACCCTCCTTGAGTGGGTGTTTATATTACGTCTTGTTCATAGATGATCATTCTCGGAAGTCATGGATTTACTTCCTCAAGGCCAAAAGTGAAACTTTTGACAGGTGCAAAGAGTTCAAGGCTCTGATTGAAAATCAGACAAGCAGACACATCCTTATCTTGAGATCAGATAACGTAGGTGAGTATGAATCTAATGAGTTTGATGATTTTTGCCGAGAAGCAGGAGTCAAGAAAGAGTTAATAGAACCGTACAACCCTCAGCGGATTGGGTTGCAGAAAGGAAGAACATAACGGTCTGTGAAGCTGCTAAAGCCATGCTTACTGATCTAGATCTTCCTTTATCCTTGTGGGCTGAAGCTGCATGTACTGCTGTGTACATCCAAAACAGAAGCCCTCACGCTATCTTGGGAGAGAAGACTCCAGAAGAAGTTTTCACCAGCAAGAAACCTGTAGTTGACCACATGAGGATATTTGGCACTTCGGTTTACATTCATGTGCCAAAAGAAAAGAGGGCCAAACCAGAACCTTCTGGTAAGAAAGGTATTTTTGTTGGTTACAGTGACAACTCGAAGGCCTACTGCATCTATGTACCTAGACAGAGTTACATTGAAGTCAGTAGAGATGTGATCTTCCATGAGGAAGCTACGTTTCGTCTAACACAAGAGCTTTCAAAGGAAGATGAAGTACCTCCTCCTGAGGTTCTAGATTCAAAAGTTCAGAGGGAGGAAGAGGAATTTGAGGATCAAATACCAGATGCACTTGAGGATACTGAAAGTCCACCAGAAGAACTGCTTGAAGTTCCTCCTTCCAAAAGGAGACCTTCTTGGTACCGAGAAACAGTACAAGAAGGCGAGAAGCATAAAGCCCCTCCCGGGGGAAGACGGGTGTGCGAGCCTTAATCCCAGTTGCTTTTTATTAAGTTTTGTTACAATATGCTTTTAGAGGGGAATGCCTTTGATCCTTAAAAATGGATAAAAAAGGCTTACAATGTTTGAACAAGGATTTAGAAGAGAAAGAAGAGAGGAAGGTGTAACTTTCGTACCTTGGATAGTTCAAGTTATTGAAAATTGCCAAAATTTCTCCCTTCTTTTTCCTTGTAATCTGAAAAAACCAGCAAACGCACTAAAAGCAAATGTTAGTGGGTTAGCTTAAAGATACATAAAATTTACACTAATTTAGTACTTGTAGAACTTGGGAAAAATTGCAACTTTAAGCACTAAAGAATCTAGTTTAGATCTAAGTCTAAACAAGTAAATAACTATGATAAACCTTTTAGATCTGATTTACTTGTTAGCAAAAAAAGTAACCAAGAAAGGGAGAGTATGGAGTTTTAAAGAAAGAAGAAGAATGGTTCAGCTCAAGCTTGAATCCTTTTGCAAAACTTGGAAGTTTGTTGGTGAAACAAGAAGTGTTTTTAAGTGTTCATTCAATCTAGATACAAAGGAAAGTAGATGCAATTGAGCTCAACCTTCGCTTGGGATGGTAATCTGCACAATTTATCAAACTTGCAATAAAGTAGATTAGATCTGGTACACCCCACAGTTATAAACCCAAAAGACCATGCAATATAACTTAATAAAACATAAACTCTTAGATCTCTAATAGTAAAGTAGTA
Organism: Pseudotsuga menziesii; assembly: GCA_001517045.1. Lineage (NCBI taxonomy): Eukaryota > Viridiplantae > Streptophyta > Pinopsida > Pinales > Pinaceae > Pseudotsuga > Pseudotsuga menziesii. The sequence goes on along the minus strand of LPNX010618000.1, from coordinate 435,223 downwards.
AATAAGCAACTTGAAAACCTCAAATGCTTATCCTATGTGCTACAGAGAGCCCTCTAAGACAAATTAACTAGCCATTATACAAAGCATGAAAATTTCAACAATATTACCTCATTAAAAAATATCACATGCACAAATTACTACACCTCATGAGCCTCCAAAGCCTTCAACTTTATTCAAATAGCACAATGAAAATTGTTACATGAGTAGAGGTTCCTTGCTTCTGTGCAAATTAAATTATGGAAGAGCAAAATGTAATGTCCTCTTATGCTTAGGCATTGAGGACCAGCCTGCTAACCTACATGATTCCCATAGGTTCGAGCGGGCACTGACAGTTAGGGAATCAGCTGTGGACTGATGCCATATAGGAAGATCTAGGGCATCAATATTATATCATCATTGGGTAGACGGGGGCCACCAGAGCCAAAGGCCACCTGCATGCACTACATCTGAGTACTATTTCATGATGCATGCACCCGATTGAGTCTCCATGCACCTGCATGCAAGTCAACTGCAAATTAGAAGTTAAAGTGACCTAATTAAGTCAAAAGTTAGGTTATTCGTAGTTGAAAGTTATAAAAGAAAGGTAAAATGAATGGAGAGGGACACTTATGATTATTATTGATTTGGAGCTTTCGAGTAGCAGCACAGCGTGCGACCACAGTAGTTGGGGTTGAAGATGACGTCTTCAGCTAATGAGGGTTCGACAGTGAGATATATGCCCTAGTCTCCTTCAGGGTAGGCCATTTAGGTCCACCATCAACTCTTCATCTTATCTATCCATATACAACTATTCGACACCCATAAGAAGATTGTTTGCAGGGACACGTGTGCAGCTGGGGGGTTTTAGCTGGGAAACCCCAAAGCATTTTTTGGGTCTCCAGATCTCCGTTTATCTTTTGAATACTGGCACCATTCTCATCAGCAGGATCATCCTTCCGTACCAGGTAATCATCAGCTTCCAGTTTGCTCATCTGGAGCACTTCTCTTTAGTTACGTGCAGCTGGGGGCGTGAGCAGCTAAACCAGTGAACCAATTCACTAGCTTGCTTAGAGAGTTCAGAACCTCTGCATGCTCCAGTTAATCTCTCCGGCACGGGGAGACCTTCATTCCTGCAAATCCTCACCTTGATCAAACAGCTCCTTCATAAAAAACGTCATCTTTGGCTGATTGAGGGTTCCATGCTGTTGGGCGGTAACACCGGAAGAAAGGAGCACCAGTTCTTCACCATATCAGTATTTGTTGCATGTGCATTATATCTGGAGCATTATCATCCGGATTATCAGTGGTAAGTGTTGATCTATTCTCTGCAAATCTCTTCCCTAGTTAGCTATAAAATAGGGCCATTTGCCCGACACTTTGCATGCGAGTTTTATTTCATTATTATTGTAAATATGGAGGCTATAAGCAAGCCCTATAATAGAAAATAGTAGAATATCTGTATCTAAGATATTACAGTGGTATCAGAGCTATTTTCCTTGCCAGCTGTGGGCATGCAAAAATTATAAATGAATTCAGAAGACCCATACAACATTACTTTCCGGAACAAAGGGGTAGAGACAATAATAGAGGAGAAGAGGAGTTAGAGGACATAGAGTTGGGGGACAGAGAGTATCGGTTTGGAAAGGGAAAAGAAACAATGGCCGATGATGGTAAAACAACTTTCATTAGTCTCATGTCAGCCATAAAAAAGCTCACTACTGGGCAAAAAGAAATGATGAGTACCTTCAGGCAAATGACAGAGAAAAATGGGCCCACCCCACACAGTCCCTTGTTTCCCAATAGTGATAGGGTATCCACCAGCAGTAGTAGGGAGCACTTACATACCAACATGCAGAACAATCCCCATATATACAACAAGCCTTCGCGACCTACCATGCCTCAATTGTTAGATAGTCCAGCTGCAGTGCCTCTAGCACAAGCAGAACCAGGAGAATCCCTGAGTGCTTATCTGAGGGAGTATAGAGCCTTAGGAGATGACTTCCATTCAGCCATGACCTTGACTGAATTCTGCCACTTTAAAAGTAAGAACAAACCCAGAGCTTACAATAGGCCATTCACCCAGAACTGTGAGTTACAACGCACCGTAGGGAAACTGACTATCCCTACCTTTGAGGGTACCTGGGGTGGCCCAGCCCAGAATTGGGTGCAGAAGTTGGATACATACTTCCAGCTCAACCCCATGATTGAGACAGATGCCATTAAATTGGCTACCTTGCATTTGGATGGAGAAGCACATGAGTGGTGGTACCACGGGTTAGTGACAATGGGTCACAATACCATCACATCGTACCCAGATTTTACACAGAGGCTCATTGAGCGGTTTGATCGGAAGGACCCTGAGGTACACTTTCGAGAGCTGGCACAGCTCAAGCAGACAGGTAGTGCTAATGCATTTTATTTCAGAGTTCCAGAGGATAGCAGTCATGGTGACAGATATATCAAAGAGTAGGTTAATTATGTTGTTTATAGAGGCTCTCACTGAACCCTTACGAGGATGGGTCAAGTCCTATAGTCCCACCACCCTAGCATATGCCATCAGCCGGACTAGAGATTTACAGGATGCAGTACCCAAAAATAGATTCCTCCCAGAACCAATTTGCCTATTAAAGATAAAGAGAGGAAACCCTTCCAGAAAGAATGGCCCAAGAAAGAATGGATGGACAATGATACTCGAAAGGACCTTAGAAGAAAAAAGTTATGTTTCACTTGCCAGGAACCATGGGTACCAGGTCACAGATGTTCAGGAAAGGGAAAGGCCTACTATATAGAGGCCTATTCCGACAATGGGGAGGATGAGGATTATTAGGATCTGGAGCAGGGAGAGATACCAGAGACAGTTGATGAGGGACAGCCCTTAGGAGGTACCATTGCTACCATGACAGGGGTTCCTAGATTCCACACTCTCCGGATCAGAGGTACTGTACAGGGCCACAGAGTGGGAGTGCTGATAGATGGTGGGGCATCCCACAACTTTATTGATGCTGCATGGGTTAAAAAGAGAGGCATTCAGACTGAGAGTTTTGATGGGTTTTCAGTAGCTGCAGCAGGTCACACCATGGAGTGTAGTTAGAGGATTCCTAAATTAAAAGTAACACTTGGGAATTATACAGTGATAGAGACATTTGATGTGGTAGATGTACATGACATGAATGTGGTACTAGGAGTTCAGTCGCTGTATTCCATAGGGAAGTATTCCACGAACTACCAGACCATGGAGATGGAGTTCATAGGAGCAGAGGGACAAAAGGTAGTATTGATAGGGATGAATACCTACCCTCCCACAGGATGGAGGCAGTTCTCCGACAAGGAGATATTGAGTGCGCTGCAGAGTGTTTAGTTACCTTTAGGAAACCACCAGATGAGGCCACACAACATCTAGCAAATATAGAGGCCTTACTGCAGAAGCACAAGGCAGTATTCAGAGACCTTCTAGCAAGTCGACCTCTAGATAGGGGATTTGAGCACATTATTGAGTTAAAGGAGGGGACTCAAGCAGTTATCACCACTCGTTACAGACATCCCAAGAGGTACAAAGATGAGATGGAGAGTACAATCAAGGAACTACTCAAGCTAGGGTACATCAAACCCAACTCCAGTCCCTTTGCATCTTCAGTAGTGCTAGTAAAGAAAAAGGATGGAACCCTACGCATGTGTATTGATTATAGGGCACTCAACAAAAAGACCATAAAGAACAGGTATCCCATCCCCAAGATTGATGAGTTGATGGATGAACTACAGGGGGCAAAGTACTTTTCCAAGATTGACCTCTGCTCAGGTTACCATCAGATTCGGGTCAGGGAACAAGATGTTCCAAAGACCGCCTTCCGTTGCCACTACAGACATTATGAGTTTCTAGTCATGCCATTCGGGCTCACTAATGCACCAACTACTTTCCAGTCATGCATGAACAATATCTTCACAGCTCAATTACGTAAGTATCTTTTGGTATTTTTCGACGACATATTGATATACAGTAGAACCAATGTTATCAGAACCGGACCGGTCATCGAACCGGCGAAGCCCAAAATGTGAACCGGACCGGAAACCGGACCGGAACCGGGAAAA
>LPNX010618000.1:389496-430757 GCA_001517045.1 Pseudotsuga menziesii | reverse complement strand
AGCTTAACCTATTATTGTGGTTGTCTTAGTTGCATTCCTTAACTCGAATCCCAGAGATAAAATAACTTTTACAAACTTCAATTTGCTGCTGCTAAATAAAATAAGACTTCAACTTTCTTGACTGTTGCTGCCACAGTAAACTGACCAAAGTACATCAGAGGCTCCAAAGTACATCAACAAAGTTTTATTTTCTGGTTTTTTAAAAAAAATTTGAGTTTCCTGAATCCCCAGTCCAGACCGGCCGGTTCAGGCCGGTTCCATACCCGGTCTGGAAAAAAAACCGGTTTTTTCAAAAAAATTTGCTGACCGGACCGGCCAACCCTGTAAACCGGTCAGACCGGCCGGTTTTGCCGGTTCCGGTCCGGTTCTGATAACACTGAGTAGAACTTGGGAAGAACATTTGAGACATCTAGATGAAGTACTTGGCATTCTACAGGAGCAGTCACTGTATGCCAAAATGTCCAAGTGTGAGTTCGACATGCGGGAGATGTTATACTTAGGGCATGTGATAGGGACCAACGGGGTCCAGGTGCACCCAAAGAAGATTCGGGCCATATTGGATTGGCCTACACCTAAAAATGTGACAGAACTAAAGGGCTTTTTGGACCTTTGCACCTACTACAAGAGGTATGTCAGTGGATTCTCACAGATGACCGCACCCCTTACAGATCTTACCAAGAAGGGGGGCATTCAGTTGGTTGGAGACACCACGACAGACATTCGAGAAAATAAAAAAGGTAATGAGTTCATGCCCAGTATTAGCTCTACCAGACTTTTCTCAACCCTTCGTGTTGGAATGTGATGTTTCAGGAGAGGGAATTGGGGCAGTTTTGATGTAGAACAACCACCCCATTGCATTTGAGAGCAGGAAGCTCAAAGACTATGAGTGCCACTATTCGATATATGACAAAGAAATGTTAGCCATTCTCCATGCGCTAACCAAATTCTGGCAGTAGTTAGTGGGTGGCAGATTCAAGGTTAAGACAGATCACAATAGCTTGAAATACTTCCTAGAGCAGAAAGAGCTAAACGAGAGGCAACATAAATGGGTAAGCAAAATTCAGGCCTATGACTTCGAGATTGAGTACGTGAAGGGAAAGAACAATGTAGTGGCCGATGCACTTTCCAGATGATTGGCTACTTTATCCCTTATGAGCATTTCATCAGATTGGAGATCTCATCTTTTGGTTGAGTACTCCAAAGGTAAGTTTGCGAGCTATTGGATGGATAGATTGAGGATGATAGGTACTGGGTAATTGACGACATCATATACTACAAGAACAAAATCTTCTTAGTTCCAGAGTCTTCCCTCAAGAAAAATATTTTGCAGGCATCACATGATCCACTATTAGCAGGGCATCAGGGGTTTTTCAAGACCTGCAGACAGATTAAAGAAAGGTTCTCATGGAAGGGCCTCAAGAATGATGTGATTCAACATGTGAGAGAGTGCAGCTTGTGCCAACAGAACAAAATAGAGCACACCCACCCGACTGGTTTACTACAACCCTTACCTATTCTCGAGCAAAAGTGGGAGAGCATCTCCATGGTCTTCATTACTGGGCTGCCCAAGGTTCAGGGTAGAGACTGCTTGTATGTAGTGGTGGACAGATTGACCAAGTTCGCTCACTTTTTTGCCATTCCTTCAGATTATTCAGCAACATAGGTAGCATAACTATTTTTCAAAGAAGTGTTTAAACTCCACGGGTTACCCAAGACCATTGTCAGTGACATGGACAACAAATTCACAAGAGCCTTTTGGCAAGTGCTTTTCCGGTTAGTGGGGACCGAGTTAGCCATGAGCACTAGTTATCATTCATAGAGTGACGGACAGGTCAGCAGAGGACATGGATCAAATGGATACACTTGGGTGAACATTGTTACAACACCACCCACCATATGACCATTGGGATGACCCCTTTCTGAGCTCTGTATGGGTATGATGCTTCCACTTTCGCAAACTGGATATTCGGTGATAGCAGGGCCCCCAAGGCCAAGGAGTAGATTCAGGAGGGTCAAGATATCCTCAAGATACTCAGGGAGAACATACAGGCTGCTCAGAATCAACAGAAGAGATATGCAGACAGGCACATGATTGAGCTTAGTTTTGAGGTAGTTTTGAGGTTTTGAGGTATTTACGCCTCCAACCTTACCGACAGTCATCTCTTAAAAAGAAAGGAGCGGAAAAACTCAAACCTCGCTTCTATGGTTCATACAAGACAATCCGAAAGGTTGAAGAGGTAGCATATGAGCTAGAACTACCCGCAGAGAGCAAGATTCGCAATGTATTTCATGTCTCTAACCTCAAGAAGGCAGTGGGTTAGCAGATTGTTACATCTTTCGAGCTGCCCCCCTTGATGATGAGGGGCAATTGATTCTGATTCCTGAGCACATCCTAGAGGTGCGAGAGCAGAAACTGAGGAACAAAATCATCAGAGACTACTTGGTTCAGTGGAAAGATCTGCCTATAGAGGAGGCCACTTGGGAGGGAGAATAGGTATTACAGCACCCAACTTTACAGTTGCTTGAGGACGAGCAAACTCGAGCAGGGAAGACTGTAATGTCCTCTTCTGCTTAGGCATTGAGGACCAGCCCGCTAACCTACATGATTCTAAAAGGTTCGAGCAGGCACTGACAGTCAGGGAATCAGTTGTGGACTGATGCCATATAGGAAGATCTAGGGCATCAATATTATATCATCATTGGGTAGACGGGGGCCACTAGAGCCAAAGGCCACTTGCATGCATGACATCTGAGTACTATTTCATGATGCATGCACCCGATTGAGTCTCCATGCACATGCATGAAAGTCAACTGCAAATTAGAAGTTAAAGTGACCTAGTTAGGTTATTCGCAGTTGAAAGTTATAAAAGAAAGGTAAAGTGAATGGAGAGGGACACTTATGATTATTATTGATTTGGAGCTTTCGAGTAGCAACACAGCGTGCGGCCACGACACTTGGGGTTTAAGACGACGTCTTCAACTAACGAGGGTTCGACAGTGAGATATATGCCCTAGTCTCCTTCAGGGTAGGCCATTCAGGTCCACCATCAGCTCTTCATCTTGTTTATCCATATACAGCTATCCGACACCCATCAGAAGATTGTTTGCAGGGACACATGTGCAGTTAGGGAGGTTTTAGCTGGGAAACCCCAAAGCATTCGTTGGGCCTCCAGATCTCCGTTTATCTTTTGAATACTGGCACCATTCTCATCAGCAGGATCATCCTTCCGTACCATGTAATCATAAGCTTCCAGTTTGCTCATCCGGAGCAGTTCTCTTTAGTTTTGTGTAGCTGAGGGCGTGAGCAGCTAAACCAGTGAACCAATTCGCTAGCCTTGCTTAGAGAGTTCAGATCCTCTGCATGCTCAAGTCAATCTCTCCGGCACGGGGAGACCTTCATTCCTGCAAATCTTCACCTTCATCAGACAACTCCTTCATAAAAAACGTCATCTTTGGTTGATTGAGGGGTCCGTGTTGTTGGGCAGTAACACCGGAAGAAAGGAGCACCAGTTCTTCACCATATCAGTTCTTGCTGCATGCGCATTATCTCTAGAGCATTATCATCCGGATTATCAGTGGTAAGTGTTGATCTATTCTCTCCAAATCTCTTCCCTAGTTAGCTATAAAATAGGGCCATTGGCCCGACACTTTGCATGCGAGTTTTATTTCATTATTATTGTAAATCTGGAGGCTATAAGCAAGCCCTAGAATAGAAAATAGTAGAATATCCATATCTGGGATATTACACAAAACCTCGCTTTTATAGATTTCAAATCCTAGGGGGGTGCATTAGAGAACTGGAGATTAGGGCACATTTAGGAGGGAATCAAGGGATTGAAGCGAGCTGTAGTGGAGTTTGAACTAAAGAGGTAGGCGCCACCTCTCTCTTGGACTCTCCATCTCCCATCTACAAGTTGCCAAGTATGAAGTGTGCCTCTTTATGGAGGAAATGCCGCCCCTCTAACTGGGGGTGACTCGCCTCATCAAATATTTGATTGGAATCCTCTTGATTTGGTCCCCAAATTGCTCCAACACGATCCACAGTCCATGTTCATGACAAGTTCCCATTGATCTAGGAATGTGTTTTTTCTCCATATTTTCCTTTTTTTTGATTTTTTATTCACTTTTTTGTTTTTTTGGAGAGAATTTCACTTGAGTGATAAATAATCACTTAAAAACTTAAGAAAGTGGGTTTTGGGGTAAAGAGGGTGCTCTAAGTTTGAAAATGAGCACCCCCATGGAAAATTAGCCCTCTAGACCACACTTTTACGACACTTTGAATTTTTACATTTAACTTATAAAAAATTAACCCATTTTAACGGGAAAAATTTGTATTCTTAAAAATTAAAAAAAACCTAAGGTGAACCTAGTACATGTTCATAATGACTCAAATAATGCCTAGCATGGTAATATACATGGACACTTAGACTTTAATAACCTCCTAAGGCCTGGATACCCAGGCGACCATTCCGGCTTTGGAGGAGCGGGTGAAAAACTCGAAAATTATTTAATACTTAAGAGTACATATAATTAACAAGGGAGAAAACACCATGGAATAGTCGACTCAATGTCTAGGTCCTTGGAAAGCCAAGTCTGTTACATACTTTCATCATGCTACGACATTTTATTACAATATCCCCGAGGGGTATGAACATGTAAAAAAAAAAAAAAAGAGACCAATAATTGGTCCTGACGAAACCTCGAGATTTCTGAGCACTGAGTAGGAACAAGTGACTAGTTCTAATCCTTGGTGGCTCGCTAGAAATCCCCCAAGTGCAACTTAGTGGATAACACATGCATTGAAGAAGGATGTGGTCTGTACATTGGAGCTTGGAGCCTCCTTGTTGGGCGTTATTGCTATCTTAGTCATCTCTATACAAACCCTAGGGGTTCACTACAGTTGCTACACCCATCTTACTTAATTGTCTTTGTTGCTACAGGTCAGAACTATATCATCTTTAAGATTTGATTGTTATAATTAATTGTGAAGGGTAACCATTTTCAAAATTCAGAATAGGATAATTCAGCACTCATGTGTTTCCTCGGGTATTTTCAAGCTAGATCTTATTGCAATTTATGTTATATGAAATAACGATGGCATGCAATTAATATTCAGATAAATAAACCTTTACACAAACCTAGCAAACCATCAACGAGCCAAACAAAATAACAACTACATGAAACAAATCCATGCGAAAAGGCAAATATTTGGTTTAGCATATTACATACAATTATATAGAGGAGGAGATAGAGAGGGCACCCACAAGTGCCAAGCTTAGTCGCTTCAGGCTCGATTGCTGCTCCTGATTTGGATTTGTTGTTCCTAAATTACAATTTTGCTTTAGTATTTTTTATTTTCCCTTTTCAGATCAGTTCACATGCATATCCAAACTAAGAAGCAGGGCACATTGCATGGGGTGCTCTATTCTAGGAAGGGACAAATAGATCCCAAGGAGGTGTAGTTATACTTTACCTGGGGCTTGCTATGGCTTGATCTAGCTCTAGGGTGGAAAAATCCCAATCCACTAGTGCTATCAAGGAGCAACTTTGGAAGAAAGCACCATTGTCACCTTCGTGCTAACTTACCTCACTTTTGATCAGCTCTCAAGGTCAAGGGGGGATTCCCCAGGGTCGATTGGATGGTGATTGCACCAAGAGGCACTTTCTACAACCCAAGTGGGTGAGATGTGTTACGTCTATAACACTCACGTGGTGCATGTTGGCTCCAAAAGAAAATTATGTTTTCACAAAACCAAGCATATTGTCGGGTTCAAATTTAAATGTTGTTATCACATATATAGTAGCTGGGCTACCATATTTTATTTTTCAGATTCATTACATTTTTTCAGTCAGCTCCCCTACATATGAGATGTTGAGATGAGCATTTATGTTGGATCATTATGTATTTGATGGACTATAGCACTCTCCCATGCCAAGACTGAGTCTCAGGACACTCAGATATGAGGATTGATGTAGCCATTTAGCCATGTGCAGAGCAGTTAGCAGTGCCCAGATTTGCATCAGTATTTTCTCAGATGTTGTTTTAGATGGATTATTTACATGCTTATGACTCGACTTGTATTATATTGTGTTATGGTTATCATTGCTCTTATACTCATTTTTGTGACATGTATTGGCATTTAGTGTCCTGATCTGGCGGTCATATAAATATGTGGACTTGGATGTATTTATATTATGTATTGATGTCCCTACTCAGACCTGGAAGTTCTTGGTCTATACTCATTGGTTTCACCCTCCTTAGGGAGAATAGAGGTAGTCATTCCCACCATACTTTGGCTTGCTAGTGTTGGTTTTATCATTCATTGTCTCAACCCATCCATTACCTTCCAATTGTGTTTTAGCTCGACTTACTACTTGATTTGTGGCATGGAGGACCTTTCCCCGTTAGAGCCTTTGTTGGATAGGCCTCCCTGTTTATTTGTGTCTCGGCTCTGAGTTGCCTAGGATGTGTCTGCTTACCTGAAACAAGTAGCGCTGCCATCAATACAATGTATTTGGAAATGAAATGAATATCTTATAAAAAACCCATTCATGAAAAGTAGTGTTTTTCAACATACGTGAATGCAAGGCCAGCCTAATGAAGTTGGCTTTGAAAAATATTGCAATGAAATCTCTTAAAACACTCATGAAAAGTAGTGTTTTTCAACATACATGAATGCATAAAGCCTAAATGATAAAAGTCTGTATACAAAATACGTGGACAAAGGCTATGGAAAATCAAAGGCCCAAAAAGCAATGGTTGCTAAAAGTTATATCCAAAGATTGCTGGCCTTACTTGTATTGAGTTGGATTGTGAGCATTTTTCTAGGTGAGTAAGCACCTCTGAAGTAGTTCACCCATTTGTGAGGCACTGCCATCCCCTTTGTTGTTGTTTGTTCGGCATATGGCTATAGTGAGTATCCCCTTTCCATATCCAAAGTGTCACAGTGTTGAGTTGGTAGTCATCTTTTGTCCTAGCCTTATGAATTTTAGCCTTCACCCTTCATTAGCAAATTGATTACAATTATGAAGTGAGTATAGTCTTGAAAGTCTAGTCCGAGTTATAATTAATAAATGAAACCCTATATATGTATTTGGTTGATATACCGGCAGTGAGGTGATTGCTACTTGTTATGATTGTTACTTAAATGATTTGTAGAGCATGTATTAACTCTTTAACACTTGCAGTAGATAGATGTCAGGCTGAGTTATATTATCTGGTATCTGGTCATTTACAGGTTATTATTTTGTCTATTGGATATTATGGATGATCAGGAAGAGACCTGGAGAGGGTATGAGTATTTACCTTAGATGGATTTGGACTCTCTGAGTCCAGTGAGACAACTTGTTTTCAGTAGATACCTTAGATGGATCAGGCTCATTTTACCCTTTTGGTGCAGTTTTGCTTCTCCGGATGATGTGTCTGAAGTAGGGAGATGATTTTGTTGGATCTCCTAGGGTGCTGTATGGGGCGTAGGTGGTCCAACCACTTGATTGTACCATAGTATGCCCCTCCCAGAGAGTCTGGTGGGCTCTGTTGGGTAATGTAGGCACCCTAGGAGGCTGTTTTTGGCATATCACGTTTCTCGAGGTAGATTAAAAAATAATTAAATGGCTACTGAAGAATTCGATTTGAGCTACTGAGGCAAGGAAATGGCATGGGATGAGTTCTGATGATGAGAGTGATGTCTTCCTCCCCTTCTCCAGCAGTTGTAGCACTTGGATGGGCCCACATCTATGTTTCGGGCATTTTATATTATTTTCTGGAGCTTTTGGAGGCTCACGATTTCCTCAAGGAGGCACAATTTTACAGTTTAAAATTTATATTTTTTTTATTGTGCCATGGGGACACCCAAAGGGAGTTAGTTAACACTCCATGGACCCACCATGTGCTTCATTTATTTCTTGTTGAGTGGGATCCCATCTCTTTGGGTGATTTGGTCCACTTTTATATTTTATTGTTATATTGATACATGTATTGTATGCTGAGCTCATCTCAACCATTGATTAAATATTTGTATTTTTTAATCTTAGCCACTCATTTGAAAAGTGGTTATGATTTTGGTTCTCTCATTCCTATTTAAAGGAGAGAGCTTTTCATTTGTAAGGGGTCTTTGGCTCTTGGATCTGGATAATAGAAAAACTTTTCTTGTGGATATTTTTTGGATCTCCTTTGCATCTGGTGTTCTTAGATGGTGATTGGAAAGTCTTTTGCTTCCTAGCATTCGGGAATTTTTTGTGAGATCTATATTTTTTCGAGAATCATTGTCTTGTCTAGAGGAGGTCGACTTCAGCTTGGGCGTTTTTGCAGGGGCTCCTTAACTTGCTTGGATTGGCTTAGCTCGTATCAGGGGGTTTTCATTAGTGTCATTGTGATCTATGATTTCTTCTTGCTATTTTTCTGTAGCATTTGCTTTTTTCTCATGATGCAACAAATCTGATATGGTTGACGTTTGTTGTGCAGGAGAGAGGGTGCATTGGCTTCTTGGAGCAAAACTTTGGACATAGAACTCTCTCGAAGCTTCTCAAATTGATCGGGACAACAAGGATCATCATCATCGAGGCATCTACAAGGTTTTCCAGGTAAGATCCACAGGCTAGTAATCTTCTTCTAGATCTCAATCTGTTGGCATCTCTCTTCTTCAATTTTCACCTTAAAACCCTAAATAATAAAAAACCAAAAATATTTAAAAAATCAGACCGCTTGATCTCGGGGAAAACCATTTCTGGGTTTCATAGATCGGGTGTTGTCCTAAAGGAATTACCGTCAACGCTGAGCTAGAAGTGGTTGGTTTGCCCTAAATCTCAAAACCTGACCTCCCAGCCCTAGAGCTATCCTCTATGCTGCCAGTTCCTCTCGTGATTTGACTTTTTCCGGGAAACGACTTTCTTGGGTTTGTAGATCGGGTTAAATCCTAGGTGGGTCTACTCCAACGCTGGGCAGAAGGTGACTCCATTGCCCTAGATCTGAAAGGCACTGATCTCCAACCTTAGCGCTACCCCCTCTTTGGCCTCTTTTTCCTGTGTTCTGAGTTTTTCCTGGTGGCTCGGGTGCTTTGACATTGTCATATCTTCCTTCGAATCTATCCCTCGGTACTAGATAGCCCCTATCCCATTCTCACCTCTTCTACATTGGTCGCGTTTCCCAAGGCAGTTGATATCTTCACCTGTTGCTAGGACTTTAAACCTAGATCTAGTATTTACCTCATAGGTCACCTGTGTCCCAACTTGGATCGAACCTCATAATTCTTAAGCCCTAATCCAAAGTCTTGGTTCACCTAGTGACGTCAGCCATAGATCTAGGGCTTCCACTTACCTTACACCTTACGTACCTCAAGTCCATTTGATATGATTTGGTGTCTAGGTCTGATCTCTCCTGTCGGGAGTAGATCTGGGTCTCCCCCATTGTTGTCTTGGGCTAAGATAACATAAAGCGAAGACTGCCTCGATTGGCATGACAACCATCCATTTGGGAGTCGAGACAATCTTGGTTCCACTTCCTTAGTTGCTTGTCCCTCTACCATCCATCTTGGATCCACCTCATATAGGCAACTACAGTGTTGGTGATAACATTTTGGCGCCATTGCCGGGGAGGTAGAGGCCTACCTTGGTTCGACATACTTCACCTTTCCCTACGACATATCTCTTTTCGGTGAATTACTTGAGTGGTTCACCTGGCGACTCGACCCTACGACTCCATTGAGGACCCTACCCAACGTATCAATATTAAGTTCTTAAAATGTCCTATAAATTCTGAAGAGATCCCTGTAACCTACACAAGGAACTGCAGACAAACTAAAGAAAGCTTCTCAAACTTCTTTTGGAAGATTTCTAGTCCTATTGCCTTTCCGAGTCATCTTTCAGGATCTCCTTCAGCCCCATCTAGTCCAATGGCCGGAACAAACGCTAATGGAAATCAAAATGTTCCTCCTCCACAAAACCCTAGGATTTTTGGAAGGAAGGCCAAGGCATCACCTTTAGATTTTTCCCTGATCCAGGGAGCACCCCATGACATGCCTGATAAATACTTCGAAAAGGTTCCAAAGTTTGATGGAGTGTCAGCTACCTCCATTGAAGATCACATTGACAAAGTCTGGGATCATATGGAAGCATACTGAGCAGTTGGTGAAGATGTATTTATGAGGGGCCTTTTGCACTCTCTGGAAGGAGATGTGCGGAAGTGGTTTGACAGATTACCTGCCTCATACATGAACGGATATGACAATTTTGTCACAAAACTTAATAGTGATTGGTCTCATAAGTTAGATGGGAAATTCCTCTTGCATCAACTGTTTGACATCAAGAAGAGGGAAAATGAAACAGTCCATGAGTTTAACCTAAGATTTGACAAGACTGTAGGAAATATTCTAGATGAAATTAGACCCAAGGACCAAGCAATTGTTATTCATTACTTGAATGCTTTTGAAGGTTGGTTGGGGTACAACTTAAAGGATAAGAATCCCAATGACTTGAAGAATGCACAACTTAATGCCAAGATGGCTCAGCAGCATGCAACATTTATGGGTAAGCAAAACTTCTTCGATCATTTTGCCCCATCCACTTCCAGATCTGACCCTAAGCTCCGAAAGCCTAAGGAACCTGTGAATGAGCCAAAAGACTCAAAGGACACGTTAGAAACCATGCAAGAGATGATGAGACAACTAACTGTCCTTACAAAAAACGTCGCTAGTCTTCATGATCCTGAAAGACATAGAAACCCTTATGGCCCTAAGCCCTACTGGAACAATAATAGGAGGCTTGAGGGAGATACAAGACGACCCGAGTACCCAGAAAGCTCTGAGAGAAAGAATGTTAATTGGTGTGATGAAAACGAAGGAGAACCCTCTAACACCAGTTATCCTGATGACCAACCAAAGGACATCAACTTTATTAATGACTTATCCTTTGATGATGGGTTTGGAAGAATTTTCTTAGAAGAAGAGCCGTGGGAACATGAAGAAGAGTTTGTTGATGAACTTGATCCCTCACGTTGTGCCATAGATATCCCTGAAACAAAGGAACAACCACAGATTAGAATCTATAAACGAAGAGTTGATCCCCAACCTTCTTTCCTTGACAAAGGCAAAGCAATCTATGAAGATAAAAAGGAAGAAGAAGATCTTGCCTAGAAGACTTTAATTTGAATATTGATATAACAAAAGAACTAAGCAAGGTAATGTGTAATGTCCCTGTCACTGAGCTAATGAAGGTGCCCTCAATAAGAAGCCAAGTAGAGGATTTCTTTGATGGCATTGGCCAAGAAACGGATCTCGAGGTTGTCTTAGAGTCCTGTCACATAGAAAGCCCTAGTGGGATGCAACCTAGCAAAGATGAAAAGGATCCACCTGTTAACATCCAGTTTGCAATTTATGAAAGAAAGAATGGTGGTCACCCTCCCTTTTACCTAACCTTACATATTCAGAACATGCTCCTGCATAATTGCATGTTGGATTCCGGAGCAACTATGAATGTAATGCCCTTACATGTCATGAAGGAAATGGGATTGGAAGTGACTAGGCCTTATGGAAATGTCTGTGGCATAGACTCCAGGCCAGTGCCATCCTATGGTTCAATAAAAAACCTTAGAGCTGATTTATTTGCATGCTCAGACATCTCCACCATGATGGATGTGGTTGTTATTGACTTGCCCCCAGCGTATGGAATGCTTTTATCTAAGAAGTGGGCAGTTGGTCTAGGTGGATACCTCATGATGGATTTATCGTATCTTTGTGTCCCAAACTTTGATGGCGCTTTGATTAGGATTAACAGAGAACTGTGTTATGCAAAGCATCTGGAAACTTTTGAGGAAGGGATTAAAAACACATACGGAGATGAATTGTTGAATAATGCTAAAGCTAATAGTCTGGAAGATGCGACTTGGGAATATGGGCAACCTGAGAACATGTTCATGGCGATGAAAGATTCCGATTCTTCTTTTGAAGAAGATCAAATAGCTGAGCTTGCCAGGAGAATTAACTTGGAGATGCTTAGGAATGAATGCTCGGAGGAATTAGAAGAATTGAGAAGAAGTGAAAATCAACCTCAAGGTCAAGAACCAAATAATGCAAATCCTACACTTGAAGTTGATGAAATAGTTCCTCATAGAGTAAGTGAATGGTTTGCCTTGATTGACCATAATAGAGAGAGGGAAAGCCAGGGGCTTGAACCTATTTACCCATGGGCAAACCATCAGTGGTTAGCCATTGTAGTAGAAACTGGTGACGAAGCAAATAGTTTCCATTACTCTGATGTTGCTAGGCCTTTATCTCACTTATCTTTAGAAGACAGAAATTTAACTCACGTTCATGATAACTCCCTAAGCTGGGAAGAAGATGGCTTAATTAATGATGCACCGGAAGGAGATTTTAATCTTAACAATCTTGCCGTATTTCAGACTCCTTCGGCTACTCGAAATAATGCTTTATCTGCATATCCTCTTATCCCCAATTTCCTTCTTCCACCTGAGTCATCGAGTCATGATCTATCTCACATTCCTATTTCTTTGGCATCTCAGTCTGAAGTAGTCCCAACCGAGTTAGAAAATATGCACATATATATTCCTATAGGGGAAGGCTCTAGCCATAATACTGTTATATCCCATACGCCTCATCCTTTGGAAGAAGATAGAGACTTCTGGACTGTAGGTGAAACTGTCCAAGATGTAGTATCTCCTCATTATGAAAGGACTAATGCAAGTATCCAGGAGACGAGGAGAGAGGTTAGAGAGATCCGAGTTGGTAGGGTAGCTATTCCCATTAATGGTGGACCACCCAGATTTTATGCAATTCCTTCCAGGAGGAGCTCAAGGATTTTCACTCCGCAACCAAGAAACCTTGTTGATGTCTATCCCATGCCCATGCGTAACATTGAAGTTGTCCCTGGATCAGTGAATAGGAATAGATTTCCCACGGGACTATCAGCTACCGGTTTGCCTATCTAGGGCAGTTATCAGCACTTCAGTGGAGGAAGGGGTGTGAGCACCAGAGAGGCAAAAGAATTCGCTAGGGCACTTAGAGGAGGCCAAATCTCTGCATGCGGCAGTCCATCTCTCCAGCAAGTGAAGACCGACAAGCCTGCAAAGTTTTGGCAGCAACTGATCATCCCTTCTCCGAAAACGTCACCTTTAGTTTGAGGAGAGCACACATGTGCAGCTGGGCTTCAACCCCTGAGGAGGAGCACTATCATCCCACCTTTGTGCATGCAACAAATTTATGGAGGCCTCACAACGTTTATTAGTGGTAAGTGTTTACCTTCTTCCTGCAAAACTTTGCCCTAGATTCAACTATAATTTAGGGCCATTTGCCCGGTACCTTGCATGCAAGTTTAATTTCAGTATTATTGTAAATCCTGAGGCTACAAGCAAGCCCTAGGATAGAAAATAGTAGAATATCAGTATTTGGGATATTACAGTGGTATTAGAGCATGTTCCTTGCCAGTTGTGGGCTCGAACGCGAGAAGTAAATGAATACAGAAGAAGACACTTTTGTAACCTATAGGAGAAGGAAGAGTAGGTACACGGAGGAATTTGAGGATATCTAGCTATAAGATACCAACTCAGACATGGACCCAACAGGTATACACTCTGACAAAGGGAAAGGAACAGGAGAGGACGAAGATATGATGGAGTTTCGTAGCTTGGTGAACGCATTGCATGATCTAGCCAAAGGGAAAAAGGAAGTCTTGCATGCAATAAACAGGTTGGCGACGAAACCAGAACCAGGGCATAGCAGTGTACCTCTCTCACCAGTAGATAGAGGGTCTACAAGCAGTAGTGGGAAGCATGCATACACCAATATGCAAAACACACCCCACATATATAATAGACCTTCCAGCAGGCCTACTATGCCTCACTTCCTGGCAGATGCCGTAGTAGGACCAGTCATGCCAGTAGAGCCTAGTGAACCAATTGGAGCCTATTTATAGGAATACTGGGATTTAGGAGACGAGTTTCATGCAACCATGTCTTTCTCAGGTTTCTGCAACATGAAGAGTAGGAACCGACCCAGGATTTTCAACAGAGGGTTTAATCAGAACTATGAGTTACATAAAACCTTGGGTAGATTCACCATCCCAAACTTTGATGGGGCTCGCGGAGGTTTAGATAGAATATGGGTTTAGAACTTGGATACTTATTTCCAACTCAACCCCATGACAGAGACACATTCCATTAAATTGGCTACACTACACCTAGATGGAGAAGCTCATGAATGGTGGTACTACGGACTAGTGACATTGGGTCACAACACCATCAGTTCCTACAGTGAGTTTACACAGAAGCTCATGGAGCGGTTTGACAAGGACCCAGAGATACACTTTAGAGAGTTGGCTCAACTCAAGCAGATAGGTAGTGTCGAGGCCTTCATCTTTGAGTTCCAGAGGGTAGATGTTATGGTGACAGATGAGTCGGAAAACAGGCTGATTATGTTGTTTACTGAGGCCTTGACAGAACCACTATGGGGGTGGATGAAAGCCTACAAACCCTCCACTCTACAAGATGCAATCAACAGAGCCAAAGATCTCCAAGACTCAATTTCGAAGAACAGGTTTCCACTAAAGACCAGCTTTCCAGTTAGAGACAAAGATAGGAAACCTTTCCAGCAGGAAATACCGAAGAAAAGTTGTTTAGGCGATGACACAAGAAAAGACTTGAGACGGAAGAAATTGTGTTTTACTTGTCAAGAACCATGGTTTCCAGGACCCAGGTGCTCAAGAAAGGCCAAAACCCACTATATAGAGGTATATTCAGACAGTGAAGGGGAGGACTACGAGTAGGAAACAACAGAGGAATTACGGGCAACAGAGGAGGAGTCACTCCAAGGGGATACACCGAAGGGAGTTATTGCTACATTATCCGTGTTACCTAGGTTTCATACTCTCAGGGTCAGAGGAGTAGTACAGGGCCACAGAGTAGGAGTATTGATTGATGGGGGAGCAACCCACAATTTCATTTATGCAGCATGGGTGGCTAAGAGGGGTATTCCGACAGAGAAGTTTGAGGGATTTATTGAAGCAGCAGCAAGAAACACTAGCATGGAGTGCAACTATTGGATTCCTAAACTGAATGTCACATTAGGCAACTACCATATGACAGACTCATTTTATGTTAGTGAATGTGGCCGATACAAATGTAGTATTAGGCGTCCAATGGCTTTATTCAATAGGAAAATATACTACAGATTACAGGGCAATGGAAATCGAATTCCAGGTATCGGATGGGAAACAGGTAGTTTTGAGGGGCATGAACACTTATCCCCCAAAACCGGTCTCTTCACAAAGAATGGAGGCCGTGCTCAGGCAGGGTGACATAGAATGGTCAACAGAGTGCTTGGTCACCTATAGGAAACCTCCAAAGAACAACACCCAACACCCAACGGATATTCAGGCATTATTGCAGAAGCACGAGAAGGTATTCTGGGATCTTCCAGCAGGTAGACCACTAGAGAGGGGCTTTGAGCATATCATTGAGTTGGAGGAGGGGACTCAAGCAGTCATCACCACTCCATACATGCATCCCAAAAGATGCAAGGATGAGATCGAGAAGACGATCAAGCAATTACTAGAACTAGGATATATTTGGCCGAGTTCTAGTCCCCTTGCATCATCAGTGGTCTTAGTTAAAAAGAAGGATGGCACATTGTGAATGTGTATTGATTACAGATCCCTCAACAAAAAGACCATAAAAAACAGGTATCCCATCCCCAGGATTGATGAACTAATGGACGAGCTACGAGGTGCCAAATACTTTTCAAAAATCAAAACCTCCAGAGAACAACACGCAACAGCCAGCGGATATTCAGGCATTATTTCAGAAGCATGAGAAGGTATTCTGGGATCTTCCAGCAGGTAGACCACCAGACAGGGGATTTGAGCATATCATTGAGTTGGAGGAGGGGACTCAAGCAATCATCACCACTCCATATAGGCATCCCAAAAGATACAAGGATGAGATCGAGAAGACGATCAAGGAATTACTAGAACTAGGAAATATTCGGCCGAGTTCTAGTCCCTTTGCATCATCAGTGGTCTTAGTTAAAAAGAAGGATGGCACATTGCGAATGTGTATTGATTACAGAGCCCTCAACAAAAAGACCATAAAAAACAGGTATCCCATCCCCAGGATTGATGAACTAATGGACGAGCTATGAGGTGCCAAATACTTTTCAAAAATCGATCTCTGATCAGGGTACCATCAAATCCGAGTAAGGGATCAAGACATTCCCAAGACAGCTTGTCGTTGTCACTGTGGACACTATGAGTTCTTGGTCATGCCTTTTGGACTCACCAATGCTCTAGCCACCTTCCAGTCGTGCATGAGCCACACTTTCAAGGCTTAGTTACAAAAGTATTTGCTAGTGTTCTTTGATGATATTTTAATTTACAGCAAAACTTGGGAGGAACATTTGAAACACTTAGATGAGGTATTGAGAATTCTGGAGGAGCACTCGCTTTATGCGAAGATGTCTAAGTGTGAATTCGACATGAAAGAGATGCTGTAACTTGGACACATAATCAGTGCAGAAGGGGTACAGGTTCATATGGAGAAGATTAGAGCTATTCGGGATTGGCCAACGCCAAAGATAGTTATGGAACTTAAGGGCTTCTTAGGCCTTTGCACCTACTACAAGAGGTACGTTAAGGGATTCTCTCAATTTGTCGCACCACTCACCGACCTCACAAAGAAAGGGGCATTCACATGGACAAAATTGGCATATCGTACCTTTGAGGAAATGAAAACCATCACGAGTTCTTGCCCAGTTTTGGTCCTACCAGATTTCTCACAACCATTCATAGTGGAATGTGATGCTTCAGGAGAGGGGATAGGAGCTGCACTGATGCAAAACCATCACTCGATTGCATTTGAAAGCCGAAAACTGAAGGACTATGAGCACCACCACTCCATATATGACAAGGAGATGTTAGCCGTCTTACATGCCCTCACTAAATTCAGGCAGTACTTGGTGGAGAGCAAATTCAAAATCAAGACAGATCATAACAACCTCAAGAACTTCTTGGAGTAGAAGGAGTTAAATGAGCACCAACAGAAATGGGTTAGCAAGGTGCAGGCTTATGATTTCGAGATAGAGTATGTGAAGGGTAAGAACAATGTAGTAGCTGATGCCTTATCTAGACGACCAACTTCATTATCTCTCATGAGTATATCCACAGATTGGAGGCCTCTTCTCTTAGTAGAGTACTCCAAAAACAAATTTGCTTGTGAGTTATTGGATGGACAGATCCAGGATAACATGTACAAAATTATTGATGACATCATCTATTACAAGGGCAAGATATACCTCGTCCCAGAACCAACTTTAAAAAGGAAGATCATATAGGCATCACATGATTCACCGTTATCAGGGCATCAAGGTTTCTTGAAGACCTATAGGCAAATCCGAGAGAGGTTCTCATGGAAGGACCTCAAAGGGGAAGTAATGCAACACGTTCGGGAATGCATCATCTGCCAACAGAACAAGATCGAACACACTCATCCGGTAGGGTTACTTCAGCCATTACCGATACCGGAGCAAAAGTGGGAAAGCATCTCAGTGGACTTCATTACAGGGTTACCCAGGGTACAGGGACGAGACTGCTTATATGTAGTGGTAGATTGGTTGACCAAATTTGCTCACTTCTTTGCTATCTCTTCCGATTATTCAACAGCACAGGTAGTTGAGTTATTTTTTAGAGAGGTTTTCAAACTACATGGGCTATGTGATATCCCAAATATTGATATTCTCTAATGTTCTATGATAGTGCTGACTCGCACACTCAATCTCATACAAATTTGCAAAATAACTGTGCATGCAAACTCGCCGTGCAAAAATGCCCTAAAATATAGCTGGATTAAGGTTAGGGTATTGCAGAGAGAAATTAACACTTACCACTGATATTCTAGCTGATAATGATTCTAGAGATAGCTGCATGCTGTAATATCCCAAATACTGATATTTTCTATTTCTATGCAAAGTTACTGAAATAGCCGGGCATGCAAACTACCATGCTAAAATTCCCTATTTTATAGCTGAAATTAGGGTTTGGGTTTGCAGGATAGAATGTAACACTTACCACTGATAAGCTGGTTGAAATGCTCCTGAGAGAATATGCATGCATCAAGAGCCGATCTGGGGATGAACTGGTACCTTCTGCCTCTGCTGATACCCCAGCAGCACGAACCCAAAATCAGCTAAGGGTGACGTTTTCAATGAAGGAGGTGTTCGTTGAAGTTGAGAATTTGCAGGAGTGGTAGTCTTCCCGTGCCGGAGAGGATGACTGACACATGTGGAAGTTCTGAGGTCTCTAGGAAGGCTAGCGAATTGATCTGGAGGTTTAGCTTCTCACGCCCCTTGATTCCAAAATTGTTGATAACTGCTCCGGATGAGCAAGACTGGATCTGATAATCACCAGGTACTGGAGTATGATACCGATGATGAGAATGGTGCCTGGGTTCTGAAGGTAACTGAGATCTGAGAACCCAACGAATGATTTGGGGTTTTCCAGCTAAAAACCCCCTTACGGTTGCACACGTGCCCCTGCAAACAACCTCTGATGGATACTGGATAACTGTAAAGGAATGAATAAATTGAAGAGTGGATGGTGAACCTGGATGGTTTACCCTGGGTGAGACTAGGGCAGATATCTCACTGCCGAAACCCCGTTAGCTGAAGACGTTGTCTTCAACCCCAACTGCTGTGGCTGCACGCTGTGTTGCTGCTCAAGAGCTCCAAAATCATACAATAATCAAAAGTAAAGTCTCCATTCACTTTATCTTTCTTTTATAACTTTCAACTGCGAAAACCTTAACTTTTGACCGAATTAGGTCACTTTAACTTCTAATTTGCAGTTGACTTGCATGCATGCGCATGGAGACTTAATCGGGTGCATGCATCATTAAATACTGCTTAGATGTCATGCATGCCGGTGGCCCTCTTCGACCCAATGGTGATATAATATTGATGCCCTAGATTTTCTGTAGATGGCATCAGTCTTCATTTGATTCCCTAACTATTAGTACTTGCTCGAACCCACAGGAATCACATAGGTTAGCGGGTTGGTCCTCAATGTCTAAGTAGAAGAGGACATCACACATGCATAAGGATCCAGATGGGTGGTCTAATAGTGCTCTTTTCCTTAGGTGTTACCGCCCCGTAGTACCGTAAACACCCTTCAGATTGAAGGTGACGTTTTTGTAGGAGGAGAGGTCCGTTCGGGTTGAAACTTTCGGAGCTTGTCTGTTTGCTAATGCCGAAGAGATGGACTGGCACATGCGGAAGTTTGGCTGCCTCTAAGTGCCATAGCGAATTGATTGGCAGTTTTGCTGCTCACGTCCCCAACTAATTTGTTTGGCTGATAGCTGCTCCAGGTGAGCAAAGTGATGGCTGATAATCATTGCATACCGTGGGATAGGCCTGCTGAGAAAGAGGAAACTGACGTGCGGAGGAAAGACTATGTTTTGTGGTCCCAGAGAATCGTTGTGTTTTTCCTGCTAATTCTGGCTGCAAAACGAGAATCTGCTAATAACCCTTCGGAATGTGCTGGATCTCCGAATACTGTAGCATATGATGGATGCAATGGATAAACCTGGATGATCTATTCCGATAAGAGACTAGGGAAGATATCTCACTGCCGAACCCTCGCTAGCTGAAGACACCGTCTCCAACCCCAACTGCTGCGGCTGCATGATGTGCTACTGCTCGAAACTCCAAAATCAATCAGTAATAACAATAGATATCTTCTTTGGTCTCATAACCCTCTTAAATAGAGTCTCATGTACTTTTAAGGTTTGCATGTCACTTTTAGGGTTTCCGCTTCACTTTTGTATGCATGCAATTCTATTTTGATGTTGACTTTTAAGCCTAAAGAAATAAGGCTTCTTTTATCCGACTGATGACTTGACACTGAATGAATGTCCTCTTCTGCTCTAAGTATCAAATGACCTCAGTCAATTCCCTCTCATGCAGTACCCGCTCGAACCTATGGGAATTAAGTAGGTTAGCGGGTGTTTTTGGATGCTTAATTAGAGGGGTACATTACATGCTACCCAAAACCATTGTTAGTGATCGTGACAGTAAATTCACCAGTGCTTTCTGGCAGGAGCTATTTAGGTTGGTAGGGACCGAACTCGCTACAAGTACAAGTTATCATCCGCAAAGCGACGAGCAGACGAAGATTGTTAACAAATGGGTTGAAGGGTATCTGCGCAATTATGTAGCAGGCCAACAGAGGACATGGATTAAATGGCTACACTTAGGGGAATACTGCAACAATACTACCTACCATATGTCTATCAAGATGACACCTTTTAAAGCACTGTATGGCTATGAGGCTCTGAACTTCGGGGATTTAGCTTTTGGAGACAACAGAGCACCCAAGGCAAAAGATTGGGTACAGGATAGTCAGGATATTCTTAAGGTCATGAGGGAGAACTTACAGGCAGCACAGAATCAACAAAAGCTATACGTAGACAGACACGGAATTGAGAGGAGTTTTGAGGTAGGAGATCTGGGTATATTTACGGCTACAACCCTACAGGCAATCTTCCCTCAAGAGAAAAGGAGCGGAAAAACTAAAAACTCGCTTCTATGGTCCTTACAAGGTAATTCAGAAGGTTGGAGAGGTGGCTTATGAACTAGAACTCCCGGAGGAGAGCAAGATTCACAATGTGTTTAATGTGTCCAATCTCAAGAAAACATTAGGACAACACATTGCTCCATCCACTGAGTTGCCTCCCTTAGATGATGAAGGGCTGCTGGTATTGATTCTAGAGAAAATCCTACAGGTGCGAGAAAGGAAGCTCCAAAACAGGGTGATTCGAGAGTATTTGGTAAAATGGAAAGAATTACCTATGGAGGATGCCACGTAGGAGGGAGAGCAGGTATTGCAACATCCTAGTTTGCAGTTGCTTGAGGACAAGCAATTTCAAGCGGGGAGGACTGTAATGTCCCCCTCTAATTAAGCACCCAAAACACCCGCTAACCTACTTAATTCCCATAGGTTCGAGCGGGTACTGCATAAGAGGGAATTGACTGAGGGCATTTGATACTTAGAGCAGATCAGGACATTCATTTAGTGTTAAAGTCATCAGTCAGATAAAAGAAGCCTTATTTCTTTAGGCTTAAAAGTCAACATCAAATTAGAATTGCATGCATGCAAAAGTGAAGCCGAAACCCTAAAAGTGACATGCAAACCCTAAAAGCGCATGAGACTCTATTTAAGACGGTTATTGGACTAAAGAGACTATCTATTATTGTTATTGTTGATTTGGAGCTTTTGAGCAGCATCACAATGTGCAGCCACGACAAGTGCGGTTGAAGACGGCGTGTTCAGCTAACGAGGGTTCGACAATGAAATATCTACCCTAGTCTTTTTAGGATAGACCATCCAGGTTTATCAACGGCTGTCATCTTATACAATTAGTGTTCAGTTATCCAACACACTCAGAAGGATTATTTGCAGGTTCACGTTTTGTAGCTGGAAATAGCTGGGAAACCTCAGAAGGATTCGCTGGGACTCCAAAACCCAGTCTTTCCTTCGCATGTCAGTTTCCTCTTTCTCGACAGACTCATTCTACAACATAGAGTGACTATCAGCTATCGGTTTGCCTATCCAGGGCAGTTATCAGCACTTTAGTGGAGGAAGGGGCGTGAGCACCATAGATGCAAAAGAATTCACTAGGGCACTTAGAGGAGGCCAAATCTCTGCATGCGGCAGTCCATCTCTTTGACAGGTGAAGACCGACAAGCCTGCAAAGTTTCGACAGCAACTAATCATCCAAAAACGTCATCTTCAGTATGAGGAGAGCACACGTGTGCAGCTAGGCGTCACCCCTAAGGAGGAGCACTATCATCCCGCCTTTGTGCATGCAACAGATTTTTGGAGGACTCACAACGTTTATCAGTGGTTAGTGTTTACCTTCTTCCTGCAAAACTTTGCCCTAGATTCAGCTATAATTTAGGGCCATTTTCTCGGTACCTTGCATGCAAGTTTAATTTTAGTATTATTGTAAATCTTGAGGCTACAAGCAAGCCCTAGAATAGAAAATAGTAGAATATTAGTATTTGGGATATTACATTCAATTAGCTAAATTGTAAAACACATTTATATAAATATATATCAACTTTCAATATAAAATTCCATTGAATTCAAACCTAAACATGTGTGTGTGCATATATGTAAAAAATCAAACTTTAATAACTTCATAACTGCATCAACGAATCAAACAAATGAATTATCACCTATTTATATATCTTCATTTAACACTTACTACTTAGGCACATCATTATGTGGGTTCAGTTATCATTGTTACATATTCTTTTTATCAAATTAACATGTTTCATTTGATAACAATCAAATTTCCCTGGAGAAATGTATGAAGATTTATTTATTCTTAACCTCTTTCTCTCTCTCTACACACACACATGTTTTATTAATTGGGAATGGATAATTCACAACAAAAAAGTCTACATATCTATATATTAATAACGTAAATACTATCTTAAAACAAAAATTGTAGATTTCAAAAATCCAATGGCATGGTGGACTCTGCAATGAAGATTTCCCTTTGTTTTTGTTTTGATTGTAAATTAATTACTCTAGAAACTGTACCCTCAAGCATAGTTTTAAAAATCGGAATCGGACTCGGAATCGGTCGAGGGTCAACTCCGAATCGGTAATGAATCGGTCATAAATCGGTCGATTTGAATTTAATGAATCGGTTTACTAAAAAATACATAAAATATTTAAATTTTAAAGAAAAACAACATTTTCAAGATTTTAATCCATGATTTCAAAGCTTTAGAGACAAAATATCCGAAGTCTACTCATGTATATACCATATAAGTGTTAATATCTCAAAATGGCACAAAGTGTACTGTGCAATACATATCTAGCAGACTGGAAATGGAACAAAATACATAATCCATGAGGCCTATAGGCCCTACGGTATATGGCTTGTAGAGTCCAAAAAATAACATGCTACGTAGTTAGCTACATAATAGTGACTACTGCACAATCCACTGTTCAAGTTCCACATTTTGTTCAAAATTCAAACTTCACGGTTTAGTGTTCTGACTCCTGAGTTCACCGACCGCTAACTCTCCAAGGTTCTAGGCTTCCATGATGCCAACAAGTTAACAACACATGGAATTGAAGGTTGGGGGGTCAGGGGTAGTCACTAAAGAGGTCATAGGTTGGGTTAGGTAATTTAGGTTAGGAAAAAAAATTTAAAAACGAAAAAAACATTAAAAAACCTTGATTTTTGAGTGCACAGATCTTCACAAAAATCGGCCGATTTTTGTCATGAAGTTCAGTATCGAACCGGTCTATTCGGTGTCCAAACCGGCCGGTTCGGTATCAAATTGGTCATCGATTCGATTTGCTCACCGGTTTGACTCGGTTAGCCCTTAAATCGGTGAATCGGCCGATTTTGAAACCGGTTCGGTCGATTTTTAAAACTATGCCCTCAAGTAAATAAAAGTTATATTTATAATGTCTTTAACATCATTGGCTTCTCACTAACAGTGAAATTATTGTCCACATGTTTATCCTTTATGAAATTCGTTATATATATATATTGTAAATTTTCCTTTAAAATCCAAACTAGGGCTAAACAATATATTTAATTTGTTACTGGAAACCACACATGAACTTCATTTACTAGTATTGCAGCGGAAATAAAATACTGAGAAACATTCACAACATCACATACAATATGGACACAGTATTTTGGGTATGGAAACCCCTAGATAAAACCCAAGATGGGAAAACCGGTGCAGTAGTCAGATATAGAATTTATATTATGAAGATATGGAACTTTTACAACCAGCATATAAATCACCCAACCTAGTGAAATGAACCTCTACAGAAACATTGGACAACTCCAACAACCCAACACACCCCCAGCGCAGCAGTATGGCCCCTGTGTCAGCAGTATGGCCTCCTCTGCGCAACTGTACGGATCCGTACGACGCTGACGTCAGCCTGTACGGATTCCGTATGATTGTATGGCTGCCTCCTGCCGAATGGTACAATTGCCCTCTGCATGCTTCTGTATGACGTCTAGCTCAGCCGGGAACCTCGGTGAATCTGTCGGGTAGGTGCTCCTTCGTCTTTTTAATAAATTCCTCCATCTGACTTCTCTCTGTCTGTATCTCACCTGTGTACGTGTCCTCTCCACCAAATCTCCTTTTAACTTAATGGCTAAGTGAAAACCCTAATCCTCACTATAGATCAATGGATGTGATCTTCCGATGAGATGAATGGCCAAGATTAGATTAGCCATCACTTAAGTTTATTTCACTTTTCACTTTATAAAAGTGATTCTATTAAGTCAAAATCAAATTAGAACTATTAATGTATTTTCCTAAGTCCAAATTTAGGAAAATCACATTAAATACATTTGACTTCTTGTTTAATGTCTTCCTAGCATGCAAGGACACTTGCAATGCTATAAGACCTTCTTTGTTGCCACTTTCTAACATATATATATATATATACACTAGCATAGATCCATCTTAAATCTGGCTATACCAAGCACCGCGAGGGATCAAATCCCTTGACTTGCAAACTTTAACACTCTAAAAGGGGTTTACAACTCCAGGCATTTGATCCCTCCCGGCGCTTGGTAGAAACAGAGTTAAGATGGATCTATGCTGGTCTATTGAAGAGAGCTAAGGGGGATTGATTGTAACTTAGTTAGATGTGTGAGATTAAACCAAACTTAAGTTCCCCAAATAGTGCTTGAGCCTTGAACATTTAAGATTATTAAAATGCCAAGTAAATTAAACACTTGAATGGAAATACTCAAAGGGTTATAATATGTCAACTTGAACAATAGACCAACTTAAACAATACAAACCATAAAGATCATCAATTTAAAGATATTGTAGAAATGATAATTTCATAATGAATTGCCAATTATGTGGTTAAGGAGTGGGTTCATTTATTGCAAAATAGAAATGATGCAAAACTGAAAACACATGAGGCAAGTTATCAAAATAAGTTATTTAAAGCACAAGTTCTTAGCTCAGGGTGAGGCCTCGCTTAAGAGAATTTTGAAGCAAGGTGTGTCACTCAAGGAGTCAAGTAAAGATTCCAGATTTATCACAAGTGTTTAGCATGAATGTGGACAACTTCAACATCATTAGTCATTGATCCATAATTCTTCAAGTCTGTGAAGATCATCCCAATCACAGTGCAAGAGAAATATATTGTAAGTAAAATGAAGTTGCACAAATAATTTTTAGAATTTAGTGAAACACTTAGTCAATGTAAATATGCTTAATAAGACAATGAATTTCAATAAAACATTAGCCAAGAGAAAGTCTTCAATTAAATCTTTTTTATTAAGAATGACTGCTGTTATGTGAATAAGCAAATTAACTCAGAAATTCCAGAATTCAGTTATGAAGAAATGAGCAAAATTTTTAAACATGAAATCTTAAAATTAAAGCATGCTAATAACTCATAAAATTTCCAAAATTTAACAAGATATGCCAATATGAACTCTAGAATTATTTGGAACTAATTGTTAGCTCATTAACCAATTAAACCAGCCTAAAAGCATGGGTCAATAATTCAGTTTTTTCATATGTGGTTAATCTAGAATGAAACCCTAGCTTAAAATCTGAATCTATGAAGTACTCAGGGATGAATTATTTCTGTTTGTTTGTTGTTAGGGAATGAAGACAACAGAAATAAAATAAGAGAATGAAAGTAAAGCATAGGAAAATACCTTGGCATGATAAAATTTTGAAATCTGAAAACTCAGATTTCACCCGAAGAACTAAGAAAATAAAGTTCATTTTTTGAAATTTTGATGGTTGATGAGTTGGAGTGGTAAACTAGTGCCTTTGATCCTTGGGAAAATGGAGTCTTAGAGATAGTTCCCTGTGGGCCTTTTTTTAGACTACTTAGAGCTGGAATACCCGCAAAACATGACAATTCCCCTCCAAGCCTTTGGGGTTTCATGCAAATTCTTCCAAGGAAGGGTCACCCTACAAGCATGCACCTTCAATGAGTAGATCCTTGTTAAGATTCCATATGCTCAGCTAGATCATCAGCATTCAATTTCAATTTCATAACAAAAGCATATAGACAGGATCACTGAAAGAAACAATATCACAAGATCAGCACAGATTTACCCTCGAAAAACCCTAATGTGAAAAACCCAGCAAAAGCTTCCTCAATATAGATGATCAAAAGATAAAAGATAAAACCCCAGACTGATTCTTCTCCTCCTTGCAACTACAACTATCTCTCTCTTTCTTATGCGCTACACAAGTGAGTGTGAGTGTGTAGAAATGAGGAGAGCCTCACTTCTATTTATATTTTTCCGTTCACTTGATTTTCCACTCAACAAGTCGGCCCCACTAAAATTGACTGGGCCGACTTCTCTAGGAGGACTCTAACAACTTAATATTATATTAACTAGGGTGTTAATGACCCGACTTACAACGGAGGGAATTTCCACATGACTCTTAGTGATTTTCTCGATAGGAACATCGAGGTATAATGAAATACAAATGATTCTCCCGATAGGAACATCAGGGATAATAAGTAAATACACTTCAAAGTTACAATAATTCAACACTCTCCCTTAACAAGAAGGGTATTCTACAACGACATCAACAACAGCAGCAGGAGAAGGAGAGAGAGCATCTTCAACATTATCAGGGTGATACATCTATAGATCATTGGAAGCTTTTTCAACATCTTTGACATATAGTCTTCATCCTCAAATTCAGCGGCAGCAACATCATCGTCAGCATTTTAGTCTTCATCAATCAGCAGCATCATCATCAAAAATACTTTGACCTTTCGATCATCATCATCATCAACAACAATTCTTTGAGCAACATCATCATCACACTTTGATCTTTCGATCAGTAACATCATCATCGTCATCATACTCTGATCTTTCGATCAGTAACATCATCATCATCATACTCCGATCTTTCGATCAACAACATCATCATCAACAACAACCTGCAATCCACAATACGAAGACGAAAGTCTTCGGATCACTTTTAGGACTTAAGTCCAAGGATGATGCAATCCTACCACATTCTCGAGGATCGAAGCCACTGGATACAGGTTAGGACAAATGTCCAGGGATGATACAACCCCACCACATTCCCGAGGACCGAAGCCACCAGATACAGTTTAGGACAAATGTCCAGGGATGATACAACCCCACCACATTCTCGAGGACTGAAGCCACCGGATATAGTTTAGGACAGATGTCCAGGGATGATACAACCCCACCACATTCTCGAGGACTGAAGCCACCGGATACAGTTTAGGACAAATGTTCAGGGATGATACAACCCCACCACATTCTCGAGGGCCGAAGCCACCGGATACAGTTTAGGACAAATGTCCAGGGATGATACAACCCCACCACATTCTCTAGGACTGAAGCCACCGGATACAGTTTAGGACAAATGTCTAGGGATGATACAACCCCACCACATTCTCAAGGACCAAATCCATCGGATACAGTTTAGGACAAATGTCCAGGGATGATACAACCCCACCACATTCTCAAGGACCAAAGTCATAGCCTCCGTTCTGAACAAATGTTCAGGGATGATACAATCCCACCACATTCTCGAGGACCGAAGTCACCGGATCTGTTCTGAACAAATGTTTAGGAATGATACAATCCCACCACATTCTCGAGGACCGAAGTCACCGGATCCGTTCTGAACAAATGTTCAGGAATGATACAATCCTGCTTCTTTCTCGGAGACATAAGTGTACGGATCACTTTAGGACAAATGTCCAGGGATGATACACTCCCACTACGACATCACTGCTCCCCCTTTTGGGGAAGGTCTTTCCGAACAACACCAAGCTTGTCTCGAAAGTATTCAAACTTTACTCGAGACATAGGCTTCGTCAACACATCAACAACCTGTTCATCGGTACTCACATACTGGAGCTTTATGGCTCCCTTCTGTATCATATTTCGGATGTAGAAATATCGGATTTCTATGTGCTTTGACTTATCGTGAAACACTGGGTTCTCCGTCATCTTTATACAACTCTGGTTATCACATAGAATCATTGTAATATCCAACTCCAGGTTGAATAAACTTGACATCAGCTTTCGAAGCCATATGGATTCACAACTAGCAGAGCAAGCTGCTATGTATTCTGCTTCAGCCTTGCTAAGAGCAACACTGGACTATTTCCTGCTAAACCATGAAATCATAGCAGACCCCAGAGTATAACATTCACCTGATGTACTTCTTCTGTCTGAGACACTTCCAGCCCAATCTGCATCTGTATAGCCATACAATCTGTCATCATGGTTTCCATCATAGTATAGACCAAAGTCTATAGTCCCTTTCAGATATCTCATCGCATGTTTTGCAACTATCAGGTGAACACGTCTAGGTTGAACTAGATACTGACTCAGGGTGTTCACAGCAAAACAAATGTCTGGTCTGGTATTTGTTAGATACATCAACGACCCAATAATCTGTCTGTATTGAGTCACAGTCACCAATTCTGATGATTCATCAGCCAACAAATTCAGGTTGGTATCCATGGGTGTGGCCATGGCTTTACATTCCAACATATCAAATCTTTTCAAGATTTCCACTGCATACTTTCCCTGGTTGAGAAAGATTCTTTTTGAGTTCTGCCATACCTGCAGACCTAGGGAATAATGCATTAACCCAAGGTCTTTCATCTCAAATTCTTCAACGAGCTTATTCTTGCATTCTAAAATCTGTTTCTCATTCCCTGTCAGAAATAGATCATCCACATACAGTAATAGTATGACGAGTTCATCTTCTATAACCTTGAAGTAAAGGTTAGGATCGGCTTTACTCTTGGTAAAGTCCAAGCTTGTCAGGAAACTATCTATTCTTCCATACCAAGCTCTAGGAGCTTGCTTTAGACCGTACAGGGCCTTCTTCAACTTGCATACGTGAGTTCGTCTGTCTTCAACTTCAAATCCTTGTGGCTGTTCTATGTATACTTCTTCCTCAATCACACCATTCAGGAAGGCTGTCTTCACATCCATCTGGTGTAAGTCCCACTTCATCATGGATGCAAGTGCCATGATAGCTCTAATCGAAGTATACCGTGCTACTGGTGCAAATGTTTCTTCATAATCAATTCCCTCTTTCTGAGAGAAACCTCTAGCCACAAATCTTTCCTTGTACTTCTCTATACTTCCATTAGCTGCATGTTTTATTTTGTAGATCCATTTGGAGGATACTACACTTTTGCCTTCTGGTTTGGGAACTATATCCCAGACATCATTCTTCATTATTGACTGGTACTCTTCCGTCATTGCTTCTACCCATTCTTTCTTCTGTACTGCTTCTTCATAGTTTGTAGGTTCTTGATCCACAAGATCACACATCAAAGCTACATAGCTGGAAAATGGTTTGGGCTTCTTGCTTATCCTTGTGGAGCCTTCAGGAGCTCCATATATTTTTGCTTGGTGTATAATTTCTCTTGCCCAAGCAGGCTTTCTCTTCCGTGATATCTCCATCGTGGGAGGTCCTTGTGGTTCTGTCATATCATGATATTCAGGTGTTTCATCGTTAGGGAGGAATGTAGCCTCTACATTTCTGGGAGGTGCCTCTTCCTCATACACTTCTTCATGTTGACATTTTCTGGATCTCTTGAGAGCTTTTTCTTCATCGAATGTTACATCTCTACTGATTTTTATGTGATGGAATCCAAGAATGTAAATTCTGAATGCCTTGGAGACTTCATAGTATCCAACAAATATCCCCTTCTTTCTGGAGGGGTCCAACTTGGTTCATTTCTCCTTCGGTATATGAACATATACTGGACAACCAAATATCTTGAGGTGACTTACCTCAGGCTTCTTTCCTGTGAACATCTATTCTGGAGTCTTGAATCCAAGAGCACTGTGAGATATTCTATTCTGTATATCGATAGTAGTTCTTGCTGCTTCTACCCATAGATGCATTGGAAGATCTTGATCTTATATCATTGTCTTCACTAAGAGCCTTTGATGCAAAAGATAGCTTTATTCTTCAATGAACAACAAGAAGATACAAACGAGAGGGGAGCCTCTTATATAGGCCATAGGCTCAACAACCCTCCAAATAAAAAAATAATATCTTGTTCTAAAACCCTAGATCCATCCTAGTGAGGATCACAAATCCTCTAGGCATGGTCAAAAAATCATAAATAATGAGGGAGTTAGAGTAACAACTCCAAAGCACTAACTTAAAGCCTAAGACAAGGGTGCACTCTTCATGGTCAATAGTCAAATGCATGGAAATGGTAGAAAATAGGTCCAACAAGGTGGGCGTTCCACTCTAAATGGTCCAAATGGTAACCAAATACAATGGTATGCTCCAACAACTTAGAGCGCTGAACTAGAAACCCACATGTGTGACCCAAACAATGGTTTCCAAGGTGATATCTAGGTCCTAATTCCAAGAAATGAGTGACTAGGCCCAAACAAAGAAGAGCGCTCTCCATGACAGATTTCCCAAGTGTTAGCAATGGTCCATACTAGGGTCAAACCCTATAATGCTCCCTCCAAAATGCAAGGAAACTCCTCCAAATCCTCACTTGTGTGGTACAACCCTCCTAGAATGTGCTCCAATGTTCTCAAGAAGGTTTTAGATCATGTGCCAATAGTCCAAAGTGATTAAGATCAGTCCAAGAGTGAGAGGGAATGGTCTGAATGTGTCTCAATTCCTCCCTCATGCAAAGGAGAACAGTCTCCATCATCTAGGAAGGGGGCGGCCCCATCCTATGTGCTAAGGTGACCTCCAAATAAAGTGTGCCAAGAGTAGCGCTCCTCATGAAGTGCCTAATCATCATCATAAAATGCCACAACAAGTTTCATAACATGTAAATGTAGTAGAACGCTCCAGTGCTAAGGAGTTAGCCCACATTTAACTTGGGAAATGTACATAAATATGAAGATAATACATGGAATTAATTACAATTACACATTTCTAACAACTCAATGACTTATCTAAATTGTAGTCATCTAGTCTAACAATGGTGTGACCTGTATTAAACCTTATTACATGTGAGGGTAAATGAAGTAAATTTGTGCTTAGGCAAAGAAAATGGTCTTTACAAATTAACCATCATTGTAATTCAGTGTGATAGGTCTACCCTTAACTTTCAAGAGCCAAGGTTTAAGATAATTCTTCCACATGTGTGCCTTTGAAGGAAGTGTTGTCATGGGTCACCCATCCTTGCGTCTCTTTTTTGCAATCCCTTTTTTTTAATTTTTGCATTTATTTGCATTTCTTAGCCTTTTCATTGGTTTAATCTCTTTACTTTAAATGTGGCTTTGATAACCTGGGACATAGGGAACTTGGCCTTTTATAAGGGGGAATATCTCCCATGTTTTCCATTTACTTTAGCAGCATCTACCTAGACTGCTAGACTCTTTTAGCTTTACTGAGGCATTCATAAATGGGAATAGTTATGAGACATTAGATAATTATTGATGATAGATCAGTTACAAAGGGGAAAATTAAGGGGATGGATGAGTTGGCTAGTGAAATGAAAAGTGGTTAGGAAAAATATTATGAAATGGGTGAAAACACTCACTTAATTCACTAGGGTATGTCTTAACCTTGGAATGACACACTTCTAAGTTAGAATGATGATAACACCAAGGTTAGACTAAGTAACAAGTAATAGATTTAAGTGTTATGAGTCATTATAAAAGCATAAAAGTAACATCCCATGAAATCATATCATCATATAAGCAAACATTTTAAGTGTCAATGAGGGTAACAGATATCATGGCACTACCGCATTTGACACCATCTCTGCTAGGCACATCCAAGGAACATGGACCATCTGAAAACGCTGAAAGGATATCTGACGAATGATCTATGGAGAAGCCACAGGTCTCATCTCAGGAACAACTGATCGATATATCACCCCTTGCTGAAAAAGGGATAACAGGGCCCGCTGCTCCCAGCACAATTATCCATGCAAGGAGTGCACACTAGTAGGTGTGGTTAGGAACTTAGGATTAGGGTTTGACAGTGAATCTGCATGTGTCTAGATTCATTATATTTCTTCTTATTCCTTAGTCTATGAAGGAGAAGAGGTGCACCGTTGGGTTGGTCAGCAAAAAATTGTTTTGAGCTTCTGTGCTGTGTATTTCTTCTTTGCAGTAATAGAATACAGATGCAGTTTTGACTCTTGAGTGGCTCTGTCTAGTGTGTTTTGACTGTTCCAATTTTCAGCAATATATGTTAGCAGATTAAAGCAGTTCAGATATATTGTTTTGATTGGCATTTAAAGTTTTAATATACCTAGGCTTTAGGGGTTAGTTCTGAGTTCAGAATCTGCATACCAAGGTTTGAAAATTTAATAATGCTGCATTATGTTGATACAAGCAAACTGTGTTTAGGTGAAATTTATGAGAACTTTGACTCTGCGAGAGAGGATTCCATCCATCTTAAATAAGAGAGATCCCACCTTATAATCATTATTGAAAGCATTTATACATCCTTAGTTGAATAAATTGAACATTCCAATTCATATGGCAATTTATGCAGTCATACCAAGAGAAAACATAGAAGGCCTCCTTCCTAAGATTGAGAGGCAGTGAAAGAATTCTTGACTATTGTTAAGAATATTTATGGTTCTATAGAGGAGGCATCTGAGATATGTGCTCAGTTTTTCCAATCTTCATGTGGGTTAGATGAGTTTGGATTACATGAAGCTTTGAAAGATTGGCATAATTACAAGGATACAATTGATTTGTGGTGGTTTCATGGTGGTCATGCTCTAGAGTTGTAGGCATTTCCACTTGGTTACTTTCGCAAGTAGCCAGTTCCTTGTCTTGTGAGAGGAATTGGAGCACTTATTCTTTCATCCATTTGGTGAAGAGAAACTGGTTGGGATCAAAGTAGGCAGAAAACTGGGTCTACATTCATAACACATGTCATCTCATTTCTCGAAAAGACCCAAGGTAAAAGGAGGGTTCTTTTGAGAAATGAAACCAATACAGAAACGATGCTACATGTATGGACCAAGATCCACAACTATATGGCCTTGTGGAGCTACCTACAGCTACAGCCCCAGAAGATGATCCTATGGTTGAGAGCAGCAATTACTCTGAGAGGCTGTTGACTGAGGGCCTATTTGTACTTGATGATGATGATCCAATGGAAAAGAACATGGAGTGTTGACTACAAGTACTCAGCTATGTTGTTTCATTTTGTGGAAATGACATTGAGCAGTTTTTTATGCATAAATTCTTCTTTCTTCTTGAGCAACTTGCCACCAACTTTATCCTTGACAGTTAACTTGGTGAACTCTTATACGTCAATAATCAATTGTTTTCTCGAATTTTTAACTTTTGTCTATAAAATGTTGTCCACAGAATTATTTGTTGCTAGGAATAACTAGAACAGATAAGTGCTATTTTTTCTTTTGCATATCTCATCTCTAATCTGAAGTATCTATTTCTTATATTTTTCTTGCTTTTGTATAGCTGGGTGAACTTTTATAGATCAATGGCCAATTGTTTCATGGAATTTTGATTTTCTTTGATGAGAATGTTGTTCACAGGATTGTAAGTTGCTAGGAATAAGAAGAACATGACGTGGAATTTTTATTATGCAAGCCTTTTTCCTATCTCATCTCTGATATGAAATATCATTTTCTTTTGTATTTCTTGCTTCTGCAGTCTAAATCCGAGGCTAGTACGTAGAAGGTTGCGTTGTATGGCAACTAGGTAAGATAGAAACTTATCTCAAATCAAGTTAAAGCATTCATATTGGATTTATAAAAATGCATGACAGTGCAGTAGATACCAAAATTATTGTAGAGATGGGTCAATAATGCTTGAAAACATGTTCAATTTTGAAACTGTCATCCTATATACAACATATGTTTGAAGTTCAGGATTGTATTTGACTCTCTAATGAGATAATAAAAATCAGAATCTGAGGTTTAATTATCCTTAGAGAAAATATCAAAAGGGTAAATAGATGCATTATTTCTACAAGCTAGGTGCCACGAGACTAGCATTGTCCCTATTATGACTAAATTATCTCCACAACATGTTCCAAGAAAAAGCATATTTTGGGATATATTTTCCTATTGGCTTATGATTCTAAAATTCTCATGCATGTAACAATAGCAACTGACACATTTAACCAAGAATCACGACACATAAGTTTTCATAACTTTATCATGATATGATGAAGAATAGAGGCATGATATTGGACTATAATATGAAAGACTTTTACCCTAAAATGAATCACAGGTCAAATAAAAATTACCTTCTATCAAAAGAAATGAATGGGCTGAAAACTACAAAAATAACCCCGAAATAGCCTTCTGGTCCAAATCATTCTCCTTTGTTTGTAAGTTATTGTCACCAAAAGTTGAATTTTGCCATGTTTTTGCTATTTCTGCAGCTTGTTTTTATATATGCAGGCAGTAGACATGAATATTGAAGTCATCTATTGTTCATGGGATGGAACCAGATGAAAATGCTAAAGGCATTGCTAAAAAATCTATTAATCTAGTTGTGTTGTATGAATAAACTAGGCCATTGTCTTTTACTATGAAAACTTAGTATAAATGCTAATAAAGCGCAACGATGTTGATTGATAAGGGTGCACTGTCATAATGAGTCAAGTCGATGCCTTTTTGAGGTCTCAGCATAAAAATGATAAAGAGAAAGGGATGCCACAAAGACATTAAGTTGCTGCTTCCTACTATTAAAAAATAGCATAACAATAGAGAAAATCACAACATTAAAAACAATGGACTTTATGGGGCCATTGAACATTTAGAGCCAACTGTTTTTAATAAATGATAATCCTCACCATAGTTGCACGAAAAGTGCAAGAATTCTGAAATGACGGGAGAGGTGGGGTGTGTATAGTACTGTTTTGCAATGCCCAAGGTAACCTTGTTCAATGTGCATTCAACTTTAGTGTCCTATTGACACTGCCCGTAGATAATCCAGTGCTCCTCTTAGCGTAGTGGTCAGTGTGTTCACCAATCATTTAAGGCGTTGCTGTTCAGTGGGACCAATCTTTTATTGCAAATAGATTTCTATTAGTCATATAAGAAAGAGTTTAGGACTATTTTTACAGTAAAAGTTTGCAACAAAAAAGAAGGCATACTCTTGGGCAACTAGCCTCAAATGCCTGACCAAGTAAAAATGCTTAGACATATAGGGACTCCAGAACACATTAGGGGCTGCTGTCAGCATGCAGCTAACAGATTTTAAAGCCCGATGATCTCCAAAAGAACTAACCCCTTGAAATGTCCAATTCTTCTACATGGAGTAAGCTATCGGTGAGCACATTGAGTTCTTCTTGTTTGTGTCATCTTTTCAAGTTTGTCATGTAGTGAGTTTTATCTCTTATAGAATTTTACATTTTGTGTATTTAAAACTCATACTTCTGGGTAGAACTTCTAATTTGGAGCTACCTTTGCTCTCTTGGTTACAGAAGTTGTCACTTATGTAAGAGAGGCCTCCTCTCATAAAATGTCCATTCTTGTGAGCATCTGTACATTTTATTTCAAGTGTATATGGAAGCCCAAAGTCAATGCAAATGCTGTCATGTGTTTTCATGAGCAATTCACTCATGTTTTACTATAGACCATGGATTCTACTTTATTCTTCATCTCATATCCACAAGCTATATATTGAAAAATCCTACCATAAGTGTTCAACATTCTAGTCGTCATGAGCAGCAATTGTGGCCAAAAATTCATGGTGAGACAACTTAATCAATTGATGCACAATGAAGAGGCAATGATAGATGACCACCACTTGCACAATGGATTTGCAACATTTCCTCCCTATTGAGGAATGTTCAAGTTGTAAGGAATAAGTGCCTCAACCATAAGTTCAACAACCATCTCGATAAACTCATGTTCATGGCTCATTGTGTCTCAAGAGTGCATAGTGGCTAATCACTCCAATAGTAGAATTGAGTCGTAGTTGGCCTTTTAAAATGATTTGGCTGAAACAAAAGATGCACAAACTATCATTCAATTATATTGACCACTATATTTTTGAGTAATAAATGATTAATCACCACAATTTTTTATGCTTGTCATAAACTAACCCTATTTTTTGAAGGAAATTTAGTGTAAATGCATTTTTGTATACATAAAGGTGGGAGAGAGAGTAATGGATGTATAAATTTATTTATGAATGTTGCAATGATACATCTGCCACACACAATATCATGTCTCATTACATATTTATAGCATCCCGAAGTGGTTCAGGTGCTTTAACCACCTAACCTTTAACGCTAAGTCCTAATGTTACGTTGATCACATGCTTAACATATAATAAGACACAAGTATTAATGATGTATTATCGAGTGTTATCACTCTAACACCAACCCCCCCAACATAAAACATTACTTTTATTTTAACCACCATTGATACAATAGTTAAATTTGGGATTCAAAAAGACGTTTACAAAAACATGATAATGACTTGCAAAATTTTGAGTGATAGCTGTTATCGCCTTACATGCACTTGGGGGGTTTAGCGCAACAAAAATCTTCAAGCTGCTAAGTGCGTCTTTGCGGGTAAGTTGTAATGTCCTCTTTTAATTAAATCACCAGAGACACCTGTTAACCTATTTTATTCCCATAGGTTCGAGCAGGTATTAAAGAAAATGGAATAACTGAGGACTAATATCACTAGGAGTAGAAAGGAACATCAATTCAGTATTATTAAGTCATCAGTATAGTAAAGAAGGCCATCAGAGTTAATATCATAAAGTATGCAGGCCTTATTTCTTTAGTCTTAAAGTCAACATGAAATTAGAATTGCATGCATGCAAAAGCGATGCATAAACCCTAAAAGTGAAGCAAACCCTAAAAGGACATGCTAAGCTATTTAAGAAGGGTTATTGAACCAAAGAAGGCATCTATGATTATTATTGTTGATTTCTGATTTTGGAGCAGCAACAACAAGTGCAGCAACAACAGTTGGGGTTGAAGACGGGGTCTTCAGCTAACAAGGGTTTCGACAGTGAAATCTATTTGCCCTAATCTCTTTCAGGGTAGGCTATCCAGGTCTATCATCAGCATTCATCATATTCATCCGTATTCAGTGACCTAGCACACACAATAGGTTTATTTGCAAGTTCACGTTCTGCAGCTGGGGAATAGTTGGAAAAGCCCAGAAGGATTCGCTGGGACCCTAAAAATCAGTTTTTCCTCCGCATGTCAGCTTCATCTTTCTCAGCAGGCTCACTCCACTCCATAGGGTGATTATTAGTTCCATGTTTGCTTATCCGGAGCAGTTATCAACAAATACGTGAGGAAGGGGGACGTGAGCACCAGGGAGGCAAATCAATTCGCTAGGTGCCTTGGAGGAGGAAAAAGTTCTGCATGTGGCATCCAATATCTCCGACAGGTAAAGACCAACATCCCAATAAAGTTTCAGCAGCATCGAACCACTCCTCCCTCAAAAACGTCAATATCATCTAAAGGAGGGCACCTTGTAGCTGGGCGTCAAATAGAGGAAGGGAGCACTATTCTTTTGGCACTCATTGCA
Source organism: Pseudotsuga menziesii (assembly GCA_001517045.1). NCBI lineage: Eukaryota > Viridiplantae > Streptophyta > Pinopsida > Pinales > Pinaceae > Pseudotsuga > Pseudotsuga menziesii. The sequence goes on along the minus strand of LPNX010618000.1, from coordinate 393,227 downwards.
TGCATCTTATATCTGGAGGACTATCAACTTCATTATCAGTGGTATGTGTACATCAGCTTATTGAAAATCTCTACCCTATAATCTCTCCAAGTTAGCTATTTTTTAGGGCCATTTGGCACGACACCTTTGCATGCACATTTTATTCAGTATTTTTGCACCATCTTGAGTGTTTGAGCAAAACAACATAGTAGTAAAACAATAGAATATCAGTTTGGGATATTATAGTGGTATCAGAGCATGTTCCTTGCCAGCTGTGGGCTAGAACATGAAAAATAAATGAATCCAGAAGAAGATACTTTTGTCACTTATAGAAGAAGGAAGAGTAGATACACTGAGGAACAAGAATTTGAAGATATTCAGTTAGAGGACACCAATTCAAACATGGATCCAACAGGTATACCCTCTGATAGAGGAAAGGGAATGGGAGAAGAGGAAGACAAGTTGGAATTTCCTAGCTTGGTTAGTGCATTGAATGATATAGCTAAAGGGGCAGAAAGAAGTATTGCATGCCATAAACAGGGTGGCTCTTAAGTCAGAACTGGGTCATAATAGCATACCTCTTTCACCGGTGGACAAAGGATCCACCAGTAGTAGCGGGAAACATGCATACACCATTATGAAAAACACTCCACACATATACAACAAACCATCCATACCTACTATGCCTCACTTCCTGGAGAATACGGTGGCAGGACCAGTCATGCCAACAGAACCTAGTGAACCATTTGGGGCTTATCTACAGGAATACAGGGATTTGGGAGATGAGTTCCATTTAGCCATGACTTTCTCAGATTTTTGCAACATGAAAAACAGGAACAAGCCAAGAGGGTTCAATAGAACATTCAATCAGAATTTTGAGTTGCAACGCACATTGGGGAGACTAACTATCCCCAACTTTGATGGGGCATCCAGTTGTTTAGCCAAGATTTGGGTACAAAAGTTAGACACCTACTTCCAACTTAACCCCATGACAGAGACATATGCAATAAAGTGGGCTACTTTACATTTAGACGGGGAAGCACATGAGTGGTGGTACCACGGACTGGTGACATTAGGTCACAACGCTATCACTTCCTATAGTGACTTCACACAGAAGCTCATGGAGCGCTTTGATAAGAAGGATCCATAGATTCATTTCAAGGATTTTGCTCAGCTCAAGCAGACAAGCAGTGCAGAGACCTTCATATCCAAATTCCAGAGAGTTGCAGTTATGGTATCTGACATATCAGAGAGTCGGTTGATTATGCTATTTACGGAGGCACTATCCGAGCCATTTCGCAGATGGGTGAAGGCTTACAAGCCAATTACTTTGCAAGATGCTATCAGTAGGACTCGAGACCTACAAGATTCTGTGCCAAAAAACAAGCTTCCACAAAAACATACCAATCTTCCAACAAATAAGGGAAAACCTACCAATCTTTCGGAAAACAAGGAGAAGATAATCCCACAAAAGGAATGGTTGAACGAGGACACACGACGAGATTTGAGAAGGAAGAACATACGTTTCAATTCCAAAGACCCTTGGGTACCTTGCCACAGATGTATGGGTAAAGGGAAGGTACACCTCATCGAAGTACTTCCAGAAAGCAGTGAGGAAGATGAATTGGAGCAAAATACAGATGGAGAACTACACAGTACAGAATTGGAACAATTGCTAGCGAGAGCCACTATTGCTACACTCACAGGAGTCCCCACCTTCCATACTATTAGAATCAGGGGAAGTATCCAGGGACAGCGTGCCATTGCTTTGATTGATGGTGGGGCCACCCGCAACTTTATAGATGCCTCTTGGGTAGAGGAAAAGATTTGCCACCAAGGACTTTGAGGGCTTTACCGTTGTAATGGATGGCAATCACAGAATGAAATGCACACAAAGGATACCTCTATTATAGGTACAACTTGAAATACATTGGTGGACGACTTTTATGTGGTAGATGTGTCAGACATGAGCATTGTTTTGGGAGTACAATGGCTGTACTCAATTGGGAAATACTCAACCAATTACCAAACATTAGAGATGGAGTTCCTGGCACCAGATGGGAAAAGGGCAGTCCCAAGGGGAATGCCCAATAATGCTTTAGGGTTAGCCACAACAAAGGGGATGACCACCATATTCAGGCATGAGGACAAGACTTGCACGAGAAAATGGCCAACTCCAACACATAAGACTTCAAGGAAGGACCAGTGGTATGAAAAGGGCTTTTCGGGTAGACCTTCAGACAAAAGTATGATGCGCCCTAGGGAATTCGGATGAGGATCCAAATTTAGGATGTTCAATCCTCACAGGTACCCAAGAAGATACAAGGAGGGAATACAGAGCATGGATGAGAAGAAACATAAATTTGAAGAAAAAGAAGAGCCACCCAACAACGGAATAAACTGGTTGTAAAAAATGGATGAGAAGAGACACAGACAGGTAATTCGGTATATTGGTCGGAGATTGCTTGAGGACAAGCAATTTCGAGTGGGGAGGACTGTAATGTTCTCTTTTAATTAAATCACCAGAGACACCCGTTAACCTATTTTATTCCCATAGGTTCGAGTGGGTATTAAAGAAAAGGGAATAACTGAGGACTAATATCACTAGGAGCAGAAAGAAACATCAATCCAATATTATTAAGTCATCTATATAGTAAAGAAGGCCATCCGAGTTAATATCATAAAGCATGTGGAGCATGCAGGCCTTATTTCTTCTGTCTTAAAGTCAACATGAAATTAGAATTGCATGCATGCAAAAGAGACACGTAAACCCTAAAAGTGACATGCAAACCCTAAAAGGACATGCTAAGATATTTAAGAAGGGTTATTGAACCAAAGAAGGCCTCTATGATTATTATTGTTGATTTCGAGTTTTGGAGCAACAACAACAAGTGCAGTAGCAACAGTTGGGGTTGAAGATGAGGTCTTCGACTAACAAGGGTTTCAGCAGTGAAATCTATCTGCCCTAATCTCTTTTAGGGTAGGCCATCCAGGTCTATCATTAGCATTCATCATATTCATCCGTATTCAGTGATCCAGCACACACAGGAGGTTTATTTGCAGGTTCACGTTTTGCAGTTGGGGAATAGGTGGAAAAGCCCATAAGGACTCTCTAGGACCCTAAAGCTTAGTTTCCTCCGCATGTCAGCTTCATCTTTCTCAGCAGGCTCACTCCACTGCAGAGGGTGATCAGTTCCCTGTTTGCTTATTCGGAGCAGTTATCAGCAAATACGTGAGGAAGGGGGACGTGAGCACCAGGGAGGAAAATCAATTCGCTAGGTTCCTTAGAGGAGGCAAAAGTTCTGCATGTGGCATCTAGTATCTCCGACAGGTAAAGACCAACATCTTGATAAAGTTTCAACAACATCGGATCACTCCTCCCTCAAAACTGTCAATATCATCTGAAGGAGGGCACCTTGTAGCTGGGTGTCAAGCAGATGAGGGGAGCACTATTCTTCTGGCACACACTGCATGCATCTTATATTTGGAGGACTATCAGCTTCATTATCAGTGGTATGTGTACATCAGCTTATTGAAAATCTCTACCCTATAACCTCTCCAAGTTAGCTATTTTTTAGGGCCATTTGGCACGACACCTTTGCATGCACATTTTATTCAGTATTTTTACACCATCTTGAGTGTTTGAGCAAAACAACATAGTAGTAAAACAATAGAATATCGGTTTGGGATATTACACAAGTCTTGAGTTAGGTGTTGTCACCTGATCCTGACTCCTCCATTTAGGCAAATTC
>LPNX010618000.1:332748-389336 GCA_001517045.1 Pseudotsuga menziesii | reverse complement strand
AAAGTGACATGCAAACCCTAAAAGTACATGAGACTCTATTTAAGAGGGTTATGAGACCAAAGAAGATATCTATTGTTATTGTTGATTGATTTTGGAGTTTTGAGCAGCAGCACAACGTGCAGCCATGGCAGTTGGGGTTGGAGACGGTGTCTTCAACTAGCGAGGGTTCGACAGTGAGATATCTGCCCTAGTCTCTTATTGGGATAGATCATCTAGGTTTATCCATTGCATCCATCATATACTACAGTATTCGGAGATCCAACACATTCCGAAGGGTTATTAGCAGATCCATGTTTTACAGCCGGAAGTAGCAGGGAAAACACAGAAGGATTTGCTGGGACCACACAACCTAGTCTTTCCTTCGCATGTCAGCTTCCTCTTTCTCAACAGGCCTATCCTACGGTATGTAGTGATTATCAGCCATCAGTTTGCTCACCTGGAGCAGCTATTAGCCAAACAGATTAGTTGGGGGCGTGAGCAACAGAACTGCTAATCAATTCGCTAGGGCACTTAGAGGCAGCCAAACCTCCGCATGTGCCAGGCCATCTCTTCGGCATCAGCTGATAGAGAAGCTTAGAAAGTTTCAGCCCGAACAGACCTCCCATCCTACAAAACCGTCACCTTCAGTTTGAAGGGTTTTTACGGCACTACGGGGCAGTAACACCGGAGGAAAAGAGCATTATTAAACCACCTATCCAGATCCTTATGCATGCAACTATCTTTGGAGTCATTATCGACCAGAATATCAGTGGTAAGTGTTAATTTCTCTCTACAAAACCCTAACCCTAATTCACCTATATTTTAGGGTATTTTTGCATGGTGAGTTTGCATGCACAGTTATTTTTCCAATTTGTATGAGATTGAGTGTGCGAGTCAGCACTATCATAGAACATTAGAGAATATCAGTATTTGGGATATTACATATATATATAAATAATATATCTTAACATCAATATTAATATTAATATTAATAGATAATTAATAATTAGTGATTAATAATTATTAAAGAGTCACGAGTTTACGTTGGAAAGTCACGAATGGACTTATATAAGTCCAACCTTTGTAAATGTAGATCATAATTGAATATTTATCAATTATATTATTGTTATCCATTCATGCAGTTTTTAGCTTATTTATGCTGGTTATTTTTATAAGAAACAAATTTTATTGTTTCATTGGTATCAAATCCCCTTCTTAGGTAGATTCTGGCTTGTGGCCAATATTTTCTGGAGCTTCTCCGAAACTGGGTCTTTGACTTGCATAGGTTTTTGACCAACCCTTATACATATAATATTATTATTATATGAATAATAATATTTATTATTTTTAAAGTTCTAAGTGCTTCCCATTAGAAAAAACAATATTATTATTATAAACAATAATAATTATTATTAATTAATAATTGTCATTGCAATTATAAAAAGAAGACCAAGAAGATATTAAAAAGAGCAAAAATTAAGTCTCAGAAGATATTGAAGAAGTCATTGAAGCCCATTGTGGATTTGTTGAAGAAATTATGGATTCCATATATAAATCCAAATTTTGGACTAAGTGTCCTTATTGCGAAATGGAATTCCAATATCCGACATTTTTTAATAATGGCAATTGCTCATGTTCAATATGTGGTAAATATTTTATTATGAAAGACAATCAGGTAACTCACAGGTGCAATCACAAAAACTGGAAAGCGAATTAGGATAATACACGGAAATCAATAAAAATCTACAATTTGAAATGAGTAAGCATATCATTTTTCATAAGTTGATAGAACAAGAGAATCATCGCTCAAAATATCAAAATAAAAAACTGGAAAAATATAATGTAGATGTCAAGAAACTTTTATCATCTAAGAATGAAGAAATATCTCGATTAAAAAATCACAACCAAGACCTTAAAGACAAAATTAAAAAGTTCGAAGATAACGAAGAATCACCGTATAGAAGTGATAACGATTTAGAAGAAGACATAAAGCGTTTAAACAAGCTCATCATGGACAAAGATGATGAATTGGTGCAAATCCATAGAAAGCTAAAAAGTCATGAATTAGAGATATGTCGACATTGGCAACAAAAGGAGGAACTCCAACAAAAGTATGACGACACTAAAAAGAAGCACAAGTTAGAAATTGCGAAAATCAATGGCAAATCAGGAAGCAATACCGAAGAACTATTTCGACTAAGAATTCATAACAAGACATTACTTATGAAAATCAAGAAACTAAAAAATAGTTGGAAGATGGAACTTTCCAATGAAGACCTCGAAGGAAGAATACTAAAACAGCAAGAAGAAAACCATCGTCTGAGAAATTTTAATCAAGAACTAGAGGAACAAATCAAGAAGTTAAAAGAGGACAAATAGTCGCAAGATGAAAGGTTCGAGAAGATTGATAATAATAATAATCTATTAGAGAACAAATTAGTTCAAATCCAGAAGGAAGCATCCTAAATCTTCGGAAAAGAAATTCAAGTTGAGGAAGAAGAAACAAATAAAAATTTGCTCCCCATCACAATTCAAAAGGAAGTCAATACACTAAAAAAACAAACAACACGAACTCCTTATCGACACCCAAATTACAAAATGCATTTTGACCATTGACAGGGTCAAATTGAACATAAACAAAGGAGTTATAATTTCAGAAGTGAAAGAACACAAAATCTACAACCTAAGCAGAAAACTTAAAGACTTATCAACCGAGGCGATCAACAACCATCTCCGATGAAGATAGATCTCGAATGGACCACATCACAGATGATGCGACATTTTTTCTTTGGAATTCGTAACTCGTATCATCTCTTTTTGTCAAGTGTTGAAAGTACTAAAAGAAAGGACCGAGAGATGATATTACAAGCAAGAAATCAGACGTAAGCCTTGTCTTCAGTAAGCTTTGCGGACAAAGCTCCCATTAAGGGGAAGGCAATGTTATATATTGATATTAATAATATATCTTAACATTACTATTAATAGATAATTAATAACTAATGTTAATAATTGATAATTAATAATTATTAAAGAGTCATGAATTTATGTTGGAAAGTCACGAATGGACTTATATAAGGCCAACCCTTGTAAATGTAAATTATCATCGAATATTTATCAATTATATTATTATTATCTATTCGTGGAGTTTTTAGCTTATTTATGCTGGTTATTTTTATAAGAAACAAATTTTATTGTTTCACTTATTTTATTAGTTATGGATGAAATCAGTTTTTTAGGAGTTTTGATAAAGCACTACTGAAACAAGCTACTTGCAAGTAAGTATAACAACATCATGAAAATAGATATGGCTATTACAACATAAATGACTTGAAAGCAAAATATGAAATTGAAAATAGTGCCAGTGCCTTATGGAGTCAAAATAACATAATCCTGCTGAAAGCTGTAAATGTATTGCAAGTGGAGTCTTGGTTAGTTTTAGTTATTAAGGATGAGTGGATTAGAGGGAAAGGGGATTCCTAATATACCAAAAGACACTTGAGAATATGTCCGTATTCCAACCCAAGTGGCTTCACACAAGGACATGTGGCATAGATCGAGTCATGGGGGGATGTCCAACACTACACCAACAAGGGTGTAGCCTGATGGGGGCCCACGATCGCTTTCTAGTGGTTCCCGCTTCCTTTGCACAATTTCCTCACAAGTCTTGAATTTCGATAACGCTGGATTTCCATTATGTTTTCAAGGGAGTTAATTTTATTAAGATGAAGTTACTTAGTTAAATGTGAGAAATTTAACTAGTACGCACTCTTGCTTTTGGTTATCCCAAAGCTCAGGGTGAACCTGTGATGGGCAAGAGCATACACCAGAGTAGCAAATGTTTGTTCCAATTAAAACTTGTGAAAGCTAAAAAAAATGTGAGACTAACTACTACAACCAAGAGTCTCTTTCAGGCCTGAAGGCCGTACTTGAGAGAGCAAGGATGGGTTAGTATTTGTTACTTTTTCTAAAATGATAGAAAGAAAATTGAAAGATTAGTCAAACTATACAACCTTTCTAGAAGACGGATTGTTTGCATGTGTTGTCAAAACAAAACGTTAGAAAAAAGACAAACCATAAAAAGACACTATGAGTCCCCCAAGGGGGGATGGAGAGTGGGCGTTGCGTAGCCCACTTGCTTTTTATTTGATTATTTACAATGCTTAAAAAAAATACCACTTGGTCCTTATAAACTTGGATCCAAGGGTTTACAATGCCAAAAATTGAAAATATGAAGAAAGGAGATTCCTGGAGCCCCTGGATGGCTTAATTTTAGTGAAATTTCGCCAGAGTTTCTCTCTATTCTTTCGTTAAACCTGCAAAACCAGCAAGCAAACAAAGTTAAAAAGTGATGGTATGCACAAATGAAAGATTAAAAAAATAAGCCTTTGGTACTTGTAAAAATATTGAAAATTTTGCTAAATGTAAGTACCAACTCACTAGCCTAGATCTAGTAAAATAATAAAGTTTTGAAAGTGTTTTTAGATCTAGATACTCTAACATGCTAAAACAAATAGATTTGAGGGATAAACTTTCAAAGAACAAGATATACTTATTTAGCACTTCTAGAACAAAGTAATCGGAGAAGAGAGAAAGTTTAGTTTGAAAATATGGAAAGAAAACTTCAAGCTCTTGCTTGATCTTTTTGTGAAGACTTTAAAGATCCCGCAATCAATGGAATTAGCTTTTAAAAGTGCCAAAGAGAAGAGAAGAGACAACTTAGTTCAAATCCTCCTTCGAATCTGTGACTTGCACAACTATAAGAAAACCCTTGTACAAAAATGGATTAGATCTAGTGTGTGAAGAAAATAAATTAAAAGAGCCTCAATACAATTGAGTATAGTTGGATACTCTCATATTTCTCAAAAGCAAAGCACAAGCAAGAAAATTAACTTTGACTACTTCTTTTAATTTTGACTTCTTTTTTTCTTAAAACTTCTGTGGAATGTGTATATATTGGGTGGTTGGGAAAAAGCAATGTTACCCTCCCCACCCAAGTTCAATCTTGGGGATTAACTCTTATAATTTTTTTTTAAGCCTTTGGACTCACCCTTATAATACATTTTCTTAAAATACGATTAATCATTCACTCTATAATTTAATTCTTTTTCCCTTATCATAAAACTCGTTTTTATTAATGTAATGGTTTTTTTATAATAATAAAACCAAGTGTGGTTTCATAATACAATGGGTTGATTTTTGTTTTTTGTTTTTTTCATTTTTTCATTTTTTTTTTCTTTAACTTCTTCTTTTTACTTCTTGGTCAAAGACCACAATTTTAGGGAAACCCTAGGATAATGGTTAAAAACCAAATTTACACAAAGTGTAAATAATGGCCAAGGGCCGTATTGCTCTGATACCAAATAAGCCGAAGAATAGTTCGCTCACACAAATAATCACCAAAATACTTGGAATATTAAATAAGCCATAGAATGGAATATAATATTGAATATTGAATATATAATAGATAATAGAATGATTGTTTACAATGATAAGGGACCCGTATAAATAGGTCCTCATGGTGACTATTCACCCAAACGAGGTGTCTCTTAATTACCCTAACTATTAATTATTTAATTATTTAATTATTACTTATTATGTTCATAACAACATCTCTCCAAGTGGAGGCATAGGCTAGGGTGGAAATGTTGTGGTTTTGGAAAAAAGTCGTGGTTTTAGCAAGTACTACCTTTACAATGTGATGTTGCTATTACTTACACCCTATTCCACCCTAGATCCATCTCATTGCCATCTCATCCCAACCTAGCGCATCCTTGAGGAAGTGCGCCCCCTCTAGCTTGTTTGGTTTTCTATTTAAGCAGGCACTCATTCCTCATTCTTCATGGAAGGTGGAACCTCTGCCTGCATGCTATTGTAATATTTTTTATCATTCTGAATAAAAGACTTTGGAGATCACGAACTATATAGCATTTTTATGTGTGGATAAACATTGTTTCGAGGTTTTGAAGTAACCGACGGTTTCCATTTTCTTGCATCTTTGTGGTTGAATTGGGCCTTTGAAGGGGAGTTGTTTCATGTAGGGTAAGATTTAAATAGCTTGTTTGTTTGAAAATCTTACTGTGTATTTGTTTCATATCTCTTAGAAGTACACTATTATTTTGTTTAATAATCTTGTTTTCTGAGTTTCTGTGGCGGGTAGCACCGAGTTTCTTAACCATTTTTCTGTGCAAGTTTTTGTCCAAGTTGCAGGTTACTTTGCTTGAAGAAGAGGTTGAGTTTGTTTACATATTCTTTCTCTTCAACACTTACAGAAAGACATAGTCCCTTTGTGTTCCGCTGTAAAGAACTCCATCACCCAAGTTCTGGCATCAAGCTGCTTCCTCTCTTCTTTCACTTTGCAAAAATTATTTATTTTGGTTACGGGTTAGTTTGACAAGTGTTAATCGATTTAGTGAAGTAATATAGATCATAAACTAAATCTGATTTACATTTACCATTAAGTTAGATATGATTTTAAAGTTAAATCTCATAAATCTAGCTTCTAACAAGTACTTTTCAATATTTCAAACTTTTACCTTTTAAAAAGTACTTGAATAATATGTTAAATTTTTATTCTTTAAATTGATTATTTAGCATATTTGATTGATCTTTGCTTGTTGTTTTGCAGCAATTCATGAATCGGTAAAGAGGCACTTTGGCGAAATTTGAAGATTTAAGCCATCCGAGAGCCTTCCTCTTGCTAATTGTTCAGTGGGCGTTTTTAAAGCCTCAAATTTGTAATTCTTTCTGTTTCCTATTCTACAAAGGAACACAAATCTTCAGTAATCATTGTAAAAGAGAAGCAAGCGGGAAGCCAAGTGCCCGCATCCTATCTCCCTAGGGGGGATCAGTTTCTTTTTCACTTTTTTTTAAATTAGTTTATTTTCTTCAAGTTTTTACTTTATTGCATTAAAAATTAACAAAATCCAACTGTGTTCTCAGAAACGAAAGTATCAGAACTGTGATTTAAACAACTCACATTTAATTTAATTTTTAAATCAACGAAGATTTCAATCCCTGTATGCTCTTGTGAACACTGCAGGCCATTGGCTGGAACGGTGAGACAACCAGAAAGGGATTGAAACGACTAGTTTAATACGACAATCCACCTAAAACTAATCTTTGAGAACTCGGGAGGTCGCAAAGAACGGATACCACAAAGTCAGGGGGCTACTCCAAGCAGGTTATGTATCGCCTCGTTGGACACTTGGTAAAGTTGCTTTGACGTTTAGTTTGAAGAATTAAGTCTTAGTGGGCCAAACCAACAATCAACCCACTCCTTAATTCACTTACTTAATAATTTTAAAACTGACCAACTCAGACAACTACAATACTTCTCGAGACATCACTAGCAACCCCCTTACACGCAAGCACTCCATTAGCACTGGTCTATCTGGCATTGTTTATTTATCATTTGTATTTAAGATAATCAATGTGATGAATGGTATGTTATTTTACATGCTGGTGATAGAAGTTATTTTTGTAGATATCTTAGTTTCAGTATTTGTATCATCTTATCTCCTAGATTAGTTGTTTTCCTTTCATAGATTAAACAACCTTAGTTTATTTTAATAGGGACCACCCCCCTTGACTTTGCTAGGAGAGAGCCTAGATGGAGGAGTCAAGATCAAGTGACAGCACTTGACTCTTGCTTGCCGCCAAGGTTGCACCCAGTGGCTTGAAGATTTCTGCCACGTGACCCGAGGTGCGAATTAGGTGGCAACAAGTGGATGAAAGGCAAGCGTATTTGGAAAAGGTGGAGTTAGGGGATGAGAACCGGGATTTGGAAGAAAGCATCTGGAAGAGGTAAGATGAGAAGGTATTGGTATACCCTTTGTTGAAAAGTACAATAGTTAGAGGTGTGCCCAGGGGTGGTGGTGAGGTTGAGGGAGGAGGGGGATCCACTTGAAGGGAGAAGGAGAGAAGGGCATGATCGGTTAAAGGGATGGGGTTTATAAAAAAAAATGTTGAATGTGGGGAAGAAAATCTTGGCTAGACGTGACATAATCCACTACGCTATACCTCGCGCCATGAGGGAGACAAGTGAAGTAGCCAAAACCTAGGAAATAGGAGAGGTCATTGAGGCTCAAAAGATCATGAGATATCCTAAGCTTCATGAGGCGTCTTACATAAGTTGTAATAGGACCTCACATATAATTTAAGATGCTGTGAAGTCCCATTGAATACCGGTTGATCTTCTAGGTACAGAATGCATCCTCGACACGGTCATAAAGGGGGATCTGGTGATCTCTGGTGTTGGCATTGAAGTCCCCCAAGAGGATGACCTATCCAACCATTGAATACTGAATGACGTTGGCATGCAAATCTAGGTAGGTGTCCCCAATAGAATCACCGTGAATAACAAATTGAGCTGAAGCTAGAGGAAAGTAACACACTGTTATGTAAATATATCTGGGTAATAAAGATAACTTGTGAATTTGAATCCACATGAACCAGGAAAACTCATCCAAAGAGACCATAGAAACCCTCCTATGTAACAAGTCACTCGACAAATAAGCGACCCCACTTGACCCTTTGACATCTCCTAAAACTTTGGTCTCCTACCCAGTGGTATTATTCTATATTAGGAAGAGGACATATAGGGCTCACATGGGTCTTAGTGACGAAGAGGATCCTTGACAAGCCAAGAGAATCATAAATTAATCCCAATAACAGCCAAAAAGCCCCATTGCTATTCCAACATCCTACTGAAATACCCGTGCCTAACAACCTCTCCGATCGTGCTCATCATTTGGAGAATCTCGGATGAGACCATCCTGAAAGGGGGGAATCCCGGACTAAGTCACCTGGTTCGAATTCGACGACCTTGAAGTTAGTAAAAAAATCGAGAATAAAAATTTTGGTGATAAAATTCGGGATTAAATTCGAGAGCTTATAAAATTTAAAAATATATATATAATTCAAAAATAATGATTTTTTAATAAAATTCATATCCTAAATTGTATCAACATTAATCATTACACACATTAAACATATATTTAAAAAACATTTCAAATAAAAAAAGGTTGAAAATAAAAAAATATATGATTTTTTTAAAAAACACAACATATAAACATAAAACATTAAACATATATTTAAAAAACATAAAACATTAAAACATATATTTGAAAAACATAAAACATTAAAAGATATATTTAAAAAACATTAAACATTAAACATTAAAACATATATTTAAAAAACATTAAACATTAAAACATATTTTTAAAAACATAAAACATATATTTAAAAAACATAAAGCATTAAACATTAAATACATATTTTAAAAACATTCCAGTGAAAGTGGCAAGCCGGTTTCAAACACAAGACTCGTCAACAAAGTTTACAGGAGAGGAGCGAGCTAGCGACACACCTATAGTTGACTAAGCGAGCAGGTTTAGGTGAAAAGTGCAGACCCTTCACTGGAACAAGGGCAGATTCACGATTATCGACGACCGGCTCCATACTTCACGACGACCTCCATGAAGACGGCTTCAATCTTAGTCGATCTACACGATGATGGCGTCCGTTTCATGGAGACCTCTACAACCAATGTCGTTTTGGTAGGGTAAACCCTTGGGCCGCCGAAACACCATGAAAATCGGCGATTTCCAATGATCTAGATTGTCGACCACATAAAAACAACGATTTTTGAATTTCGAGGCGAAAATTCGCCGATATCGGTGACTTAGATCCCAGATGACAGGTTTCAGATCTTTGATAACTGCTTATTTCCTTACTTGTCGTGCTGCGACCTAAGTCCCCTGGTTCGAGTGTTTGGGTACACAGGGTACTCCCAAAAGACCGAACACCTTGAGCAACTGCTTCACACAAATAGATCACAGATCAACACATCGATGTTTGTCACGTGGTTAAAACCCTTGAGAGGGAAACAGTCCACGGCGCCAGCCAAATAGCTACTTGGAGCAATTTATTATGCAAAAGAAAGAAAGTTACATATGAACTTCTGATAATCGATCAACTAGCTACGGACCCTCCATGCTCTTTAAATAGAGATCATGGACCAATTGGGTGTTAAGCCATGGATCAATGGTAGGTATGATCTAAGAGAATTTGAACCGTCGGATCACTTTATGTCTAGAGCATATCGTGACCGTCGGATTAGAATATTTACAAATGCATACTAATGCATACTAAAGAAACACACTTTACCTAACGGATATATTACATAAGTTGATCTTAATTAACTCCTAAGTGTCTAAATATCTTAACATCCCCCCTTAAGAACAACTTGGAATAGGATTGAAGGATTTACAAAAGTGACACTATTAGGAGAAGGAAGGAGGCATTAGAGCCTATCCCCCCTTAAGGACACATTCCTGAACTCCTAACATAGACTGAAGTTTAGAAAACTTCGCTTCTGTAAGAGACTTGGTGAAGATGTCTGCAACTTGATCATTTGTAGGGCAATAGAGCACTTCAATAACCCGATCACGAACAAGATTTATGATGAAGTGCATGTGTAGCTCAATGTGTTTGCTGCGCTGATGTAGAACTGCATCTTTGGCAAGCTTGATGGCACTTTGATTGTCGCACCAAAGTGGAGTAGGTTGCTGCTGCTCGAATCCAAACTCTGAAAGGATCTGTCAAAGCCATAAAGCTTCTTGACTAGCATTAACTGCGGCTCGATATTTTGCTTCTGCTAAAGAAAGAGCAAGAGCTTGTTGTTTCTTACAAGCCCAAGTGATAGGTCCAGATCCTAGACTGAAAACATAACCTGCAGTAGACTTTCGATCATTAGGATCCCCGACCCAATTTGAATCAGTGAAACCAACCAACAAAGGTTTCCCCCCTGTACTGTAATGAATCCCAAATTGAATTGTACCTCGAATATATCGAAATATTCTTTTTGCTGCTTTCCAGTGACTTTCATGAGGAGTTTGCATATAACGGGCAACACGACCAACGACAAAGGAAAGGTCAGGACGAGAATGAGTCAAGTATAAAAGACTACCAACAAGCTGACGATACAAGGTGGCATCTACTTCAGGGGAAGTACAAGTGGCAGAAAGTTTGACTCTAGACTGGAAGGGAGAAGGGGTTGGTTTACAATCTTCCATGTGGAAACGACGAAGGTCACAAGCATACTTAGACTGGGAAAGAAAGATTCCTTCTTTGGTTTGCAAGACTTGGAGACCAAGAAAATAATGCAAATATCCTAAGTCTGACATTTCAAAATTTTGCTTAAGACTGGATTTCACATGGGTTATAAGTTTAGGGTCACTACCAGTAAGGATAAGATCATCAACATAAAGAACAAGTATGACGAGATGGTTTCCTACTTTCTTGGTATAGACATTGGGGTCAAAATGGCATCTAGAAAAACCAGTGTCAAGGAGAAAGCTATCCATTTTGGCATACCAAGCTCTAGGAGCTTGCTTAAGGCCATATAAGGATTTCTTAAGGAGACAGACAAGGCTAGAGTTATCCTAAACATATCCAGGAGGTTGTTCCATGTAAATTTCCTCCTGTAAATCACCCTGTAAAAAGGCAGACTTGACATCCATTTGATGGACTTCCCAATTATGTAAGGCTGCAAGGGAAAGAACAAGCTGGATGGAATTCATTTTTGCGACAGGAGCAAAGGTTTCATTGTAGTCAATCCCTTCAACTTGGGAAAAGCCTTTGGCAACTAACCTTGCCTTAAGTCTTTCAACACTTCCATCTGATGCATACTTAGTTCTGTAGACCCATTTACATCTGACAAGTTTTCTTCCTTTTGGAAGAGGAATAAGATCCCAAGTATCGTTCGCCATTAAGGAACGATATTCTTTTGGATCATGATTCTCGGAAACTTGAGCCAAAAGAAAAGAGGCTCTCTGAAATTGATAATGTGTTCGACGTTGATCTCTAGGATCACCGGCAAGATCACTAGCTGCTTCACATGTTGAACGGACCCATCGAGGAAGTATTGGTGTTGGTGCAATTGGAGGAACATGAGCAGGCGGAGGTGGATTTTCATCCTCATTGTCATCATCAGAAACTGGAGTTGGAAACCTGTCAAGGATGTTGGAAGAACAAGAAGAAGAAGAAGGCACAATCGTCGAATCAGGCTCACAGGCCAAAGATGGCACACCCGCCAGGTTAAACTCGTAGGCCAAGAGATTTTCATCAAATTTAACATCTCTTCTAATGATTATATCATGTGAATGGGGCTGAAGAAGTCTATAACCTTTTACATCTTCAGAATATCCAACAAATATGCACTTTTCACTTTTAGGCTGCAATGCTTTCCGTTTTTCATCCGGAATGTGAGCCCATGATTCACAACCAAACACACGAAAGTGACTTACATTTGGTTTAATTTTACTCCATGCTTCTTCCGGTGTTATACCTTGTAAAACTTTAGTGGGTGTGCGATTAACTATGTAATTTGCACAATTTATGGCCTCAGCCCAATATTGAAGACTTAGTCCCTTAGATTGGATCATACAATTAGCCATTTCTTTTAAAGTGCGGTTCTTCCGTTCAGCTACACCATTTTGTTGTGGTGTATATGGAACAGTGTGTTGTTGTTGGATTCCTTGTTCAGTGCAGAAAGTAGTGAACTTGTTGTTAACATATTCTCCTCCATTGTCAGATCTTAACTTAATAATTTGATGACCAGATTTGTTTTTCAACAAGGGCCTTGTAGGCCAAAAACATGTTAAATACTTCGCTCTTAGGTTTTAGGAAGTAAACCCAAGTGCGTTTGGAGTAGTCATCAATGAAAGTTAAGAAATATTTGAAACCAGAAAATGATGTAGATGGAAGAGGGCCACACAAGTCGCTATGCACAAGCTCCAAGGGAACCGAGGCGTGCCAAGAGGCACGTTTGTCAAAACTGTCCCGATGATGTTTCCCAAGTACACAACCGGAACAAACACCATCCTTGCAAGATACCATCGGAAGACCAGTCACCATATTGTCTTTACATAGTTGTTGCAATGAGCGATAATTTAAGTGACCAAATCGCTCATGCCAAAGTTTGCTCAAGTTATCACTATGAGCAACAAAAACTGAAGGAAAAGGTGATGACCCAAAGTTGTTAAATTTGTACAACCTGGTAATATCATCAACAGTTCCAGTAGCAAGGACATTTTGAGGATTTTTAAAATCCTTGATTACAACTTGGTGAGGTGTAAACGTCACAGTTTTACCTTCACCCGAATGAGTAATTTGATAGACTGATAACAAATTGCAAGAAATTTTTGGAACAGACAGTACATCACTGAAATGACCATTTTCTACTGGAACTGTTCCAGATCCTACAACACTTAGAGATCTATCATCACCAACAAATATTTGTTTGGTGTTACATTCATGCATAGTAGAAAAGATGGCTTGATCCTTAGCCATATGATAAGATGCTCCAGAATCAATGAGCCATTCATTTGAAGTAGAAGAAGAAGATGCAGTATAAGAGTAACTAGAAGCACAAAGTGCATGTCCATGAGAGGTAGATTCTGAAGACGAATCTAGGTTGATGTGGTGCTTCTTCATTGCTGCTTCCAAGGCTGCCATCTTCTTGAAACACTTCGATTCATCATGATTATCTTTCCCACAAAAATTGCAATGACGCTCAGTCTTCTTTCCTTTTGGCTTGGATCCTTTGTCATTTTTTAAAGGAGCTGACTGAGAGGGTTTGGGACCCTTGTTGTTTGGCTTATTATTGCGAAAATTCTGTTTCTTGGGAGGCTTGGACTTTTCTTTCTATTGGGACAATAAGGCTTTCCCAGATGTATCTGCATTGTTAATTATTCCAAGATGAATGAGCTTATCTTGCTCTCTAATTAAGGAATCACAAAAGGATTCAAGACTAGGCTCTTGATAGCTAGCTTCAGTCAATGATTCTTTCATGGAGTAGAATGTAGATACAAAAATAGAATATGCAGGTCCAAGTTTGGAAAGAATATGATAAATACATTGTTTGTCTTCTTTCTTAATCTTGCATTCTACACATAAGAGTCTAAGAGTTTTATACTTAGATAAATAGTCTTGAATGTATGAAAAATCATTTGGATTCAAGGAAATCAACTCATTCTCAAGTTGATGATCCCAAATTTCATTGTGTTTACCAAATACAGATTTCAACTTTTTCCAAGCTATATCAGGTTCATCAATTCCAGATATGTGGAATCGCAAATCAGTAGAGATTGACATCCCAATCAATCCACGATCTTCATCACAACTATTTGCCCATTTAATTTTCTTATCATCATCAATGGGTTCTGTTTCTTTCCCTAAGGTTGTCCTAAAAAGTTCCCTACTTCATAGATTATCCTCCATACGATATTTCCATGAGAAATAGTTAGAACTTGTAAGTATAATATCACAAGGGGCGGCCATACTGTAAAATAATGGCTGAAAGAACAGAAACTAACTGTCTGGATGCAAAGAGCTCGAAAAAATATGCGGTTTTAAAAAAAACGGCATTGAAAACTGATTCTGGATGATGAAGTTATGCTTGATCAAAGAAAATGTTGAACATGTCCCCAATAGTGACGTGGCAGAAATTAACTTGACCAACTAAAAAAGAACCCTCCTCTTCCCAAGATCAACCTTTGACAATCACTTTACAATAAAGTTGTTTTTAAGTGAATCACTTTTGTAGAATAAGTGATGTTCACTTTTACAATAATGTTATTTTTAAATAGTGCGGCAATAAATTAAAAGGCTTAAGTGACTCACTTTTTATTTTATTTTATTTATGTGAGATGCACTTTTACAATAAAGTAACTTGAAAATAGAAATTGTATGCACTAAAAAGTAGTTTAATAAGGCTTGAACTTAAGACCTATTAAGGAATAAAGCAACTTTGGACCAAGTGAGCTAAGTTTAAAAGGTACGCAAAAGAATGGAAAGAGGAAGGGGGCCTTTTTTTTTCTACTCTCTCGTTCTCCGTGCTTGCCTTTTTTTCCTGTAAATCACAAAAAAAACGAAAAACAAAAACAAAAAAACTTTTCCACACAATGGGGTTAGATCTTGGTTAGCTTACCTGGAAAATCTACGTTTTCAAGTTTTCTCGCTGTTTCTGATTTGCCATGATCGCACAAGGTGCACGGCAAAGAGCATATGTAGCCGAGAAGACAAGAAAAAAAACTTTCCTTTACTGTTTTTGATTCGCCGCGATCGCGCAAGGTGCATGGCAAAGAGCATACGCAGCCAGGGAAGGCAATAGTCCGAGACTAAAACAATAAAGATCTAATAATAAAACTGATAAAATATGAGAGATTTAAAAACAAAAAATTTAAGCAAATCTGTCACTGTAACATTATACCTTCAGATTTGCCGAAATGGGTGTTTCTGGAACAACCGGAAACAGTTTTCGATGAGACGAAAACTATTTTCCATTGGAAACGATGCTCTGGACGCAATGGAACAGCTCCCATAGGCCACAAATGCACAGAAAATCCAGAACCAGAAACCCTTTCAAAGTTTCGGCAACACCGGTTCCAGATCTTGATCAAAACTGAAAGCGACTCTTCATAAACGCTCTGATACCATGTTCGGGTACACAGGGTACTCCCAAAAGACCGAACACCTTGAGCGACCGCTTCACACAAATAGATCACAGATCAACACACCGATGTTTGTCACGTGGTTAAAACCCTCGAGAGAAAAACAGTCCATGGCCCCAGCCAAATAGCTACTTGGAGCAATTTATTATGCAAAAGAAAGAAAGTTACATATGAGCTTTTCATAATCGATCAACTAGCCAAGGACCCTCCATGCTCTGTAAATAGAGATCATGGACCAATCGGGTGTTAAGCCACGGATCAATGGTAGGTATGATCTATAAAAGAAGTTGAACCGTCGGATCACTTTATGTTTAGAGCATATTATGACAGTCGGATTAGAATATTTACAAATGCATACTAATGCATACTAAAGAAACACACTTTACCTAACGGATATATTACACAAGTTGATCTTAATTAACTCCTAAGTGTTTAAATATCCTAACATCGAGTTTGCGTTCGAATTCGGTAACCTTGAAATTCGGAAAAAAAATAGGCACTTGAAATTTTGGCAATAAAAATCGACATAAAATTCAGCATTAAGTTTGAATGACTAAAAAATATATGAAAATTTTCAATAAAATTCATTATGCTCATTAAACTATGAACATTAAACACATCGACAATGAACATGATATTCATAGAATCATAGAAATAATGAAGTTATGAACACATCAACATTGAATGAAGTATGAACATGATAGTCATTGAATCACATAAATAAATATATGGCATCAGAAAATGATTAAACATATATTTTGAAAACATTAGTCTATATCTTGATTGAAATTTAAAAACATGTTCATAAAGTGATAAAACATAATATTAAAATTTCATCAATATTTATGCTAGCAATTATTTAGCAAAATAAAACCCCAAAAAGAAACTAGAAGTCTAAAGACTAGAACGAGAACACAAGTTTTATTCTTGTTGTTCTCGTGGCCTACTTGTTACATCAAAAAGCTCTAAATCATCAAGAGCACTCAGGGGAGTGAGACCACTAGAATCATGATCACCATTGGATTCATCACTCTCATTGTCGAGATCATCTTGATCTCTTAGTGCATCTAGAATAGTCTCCATCCATGGAGTAGAAGAATTTGTCTCATCTTTAGCCACATTGCTTAAAGCCAATTGCAAGTTATTGCGAACATAAACAGGATCTCCTAATTTTTCCGATAACAACCTGTTTCTTCTCTTGGAATGGATATGACTGAAAGCACTCCAGTTCCTTTCACAAGCTGATGCACTTGATGTCTGGTTCAAGATACAAATTGCAAATTTTTACAATTCTGGGGCTCCTGATGCATAAAACTTGCACCACACTGTTGGAGTAGCTAAAGCCTTATCTCTCTTTGCTGCTGTGGTTCCAAATAGGCCTTCTTGTAACCTGTATGCTCTAATCTGGGATCTAATCAAAGTTGCAATAGACTCATCTAGATGCATCTTGTCAATAGCCTCATAAAGTCCACTCATGACCTCCTCATCTTGATGTCTTTGTATCTCAAACAATGTAGGGTCCAAATAACATGCTGCTGCATGTAATGGGCTATGCATTATCTTCCATCTCTGATCAACCACCACCCATATCTCTTTATAATCACCCATATCTCTTTATAATCAACTTCCACATTATCAAAAGCACTTGCAATCTTTTCCTTGCAATGATCCATGGCCTCATAAATAAAACCCATAGAGGGCTAATCGCCATCAACCATGTAGAGCACCTCAACAATTGGATCACACATTTTTAGAACTTTCTGAGCATTTTCCTAAAAGCTATTGTTGATTAGCAATATCTGTTCAACATGCTTTCCCTTTGACTCTTTTGAAAGGTGAGATCTCCCCCACTCAGTAGTGCAAAAAATACTTCTTATGCTTCTTTTTTCCTCGACAACTCTTTTCAGAGTGATGTAAAAAATGTTAAACCTTGTATCACAAGGCCTCAACAACTCTCTAGATGCATTTTTCGTGTACAAGCTCAAAGTGACACAATGGTTAATGACTAAGTTTGCAGTAGTTTTTTCTCTTCGGATTGTCTCATTTACCCATGGGAATTTGGCTAAATCATGCAGCAAGAAATCCAATCAATGAGCTGCACATGGGGTCCAGTAAATAGTTCTATACGTCTCCATAATCAACTTTCCTGCACCCACACAATTTGAGACATTGCCGGTGACAACTTGGACTACGTTCTTCTCCCCAACTTCTTGAATCGCTTCATCCAAAATGCTGGAAATGTATTCTGATGTTTTCATCTCATTCATTGCATCAACAGCCTTAACAAAATATACCCCTTGAGCCTTGAGGACAAAAAACAAGAACATTAATAAATGGTCGATGGCATGAATCAGATCAACCATCGCTCAAAATCGTGCAACCTGTAATCTCCCAAGATTTTTTAATTTCAGCCAACCTGTTTGTCAGTCTTTCCTTTGTTCTTTTTAAGAGAGTGGTCCTTAAGGCTTTAGATCCAGGAGCAACATACCCCTTTGCCAAAATCATCAACCTTTTTAATTGCATTTTTAAAATATGGACTTCTTGCCACATTAAAAGGAATGGCACATGCATAAAACATTTCAACAAGAGAATCATCAACTTTCTGTTTGTCTGCAGGTTTCCAAAATGTATTTAAGGTAGCTGTTCCACTTCCACCTATTGTATTTGTTGCTGGGGTGGAACTTGAGCCACCAAATTTTGAGGTGTGAGAAGCAATTTCAGGTGAAGAAGACACATCAATCTCCCTCTGAATTCTTTCCCTTTTTCCTCTTTCTGCTTTTGATTTGTCATAATCTTGTTGCACTGGAACTTTCTATTCATCTGATATTCCTTTACATCCTTCCACACCACCTCCACTGCTATTACTAACACCAAGAAGATGGTCCACTACCCGAGTTAAAGATCCACAAAAATTGTGCCCACATAGCAGACAGGTAACATATAACCCTTCCTTCTTGACATATTTCCATGCCTCTGCAGAAGATTTATGGGGTGCCATTTGATCAAAGTTTCTGTAGAACAAGTGGCCATATCTGTATTCAATGGATCATTTATTTTCATACAATTTACTGTTACAAATTACAATGATAAAATTTTAATTTTGTAGGGTGAATGTGATATTTGATAGCCTGATACATATTACAGTCTACAGAATTTAGTGATTGGATACAAAATAACCTAAAAAGCTACAGGTTACAGACTACAGTGTACAATGATAGATTCAGACTGCATAAAGGAAAACCAAACAATAAAGTTTAAAAATTTAAACAGGTTACAAGTTACAAGTTACAAGTTACAAACTTATAGACTTACAGTTTTACTCATAAAATTGTAAATCTGAAAATTAATTAATGAGAAAAAAATTTGAAACCTAGAGTGGAGCGAAGTTGCTATTGGATTTGGAACTTGGAGGTCGGATGCTGGAGCTTGAAGTTGCTGTGCAGAATGCCATAATCTAGATGAAGTCTGAAGATCCCTCAAGGTTGAAGTTCGAGATTCTCTTTGATTTGGACTTGGGTGTCCATTGTCTAGACTCTAGTCACTCCACGATTCCACTGTCAGGGCTTAGTGAGAGAATCGAGACTCAATGTGGTCACTCACAGTCATGCACTGAGCAACCGCAGCAGTTGGGACTCAAGAGATTAAGGTCTCCACTCTCGAGTGATGGGAGGCTCTATAGACTGCACTCTGCCGTCGGGCCTCATGTTAACTCGAAGACTGGTGGATTCAACTTGAAATGATGTCCCGATGGGAGACTCTAGAGTTTGCACCCTACTGTGGCCCGCGGGTGATGTCGATGATGCTGAATCACGACCTTCCTTTCTCCACTAACTTGAAACGCTCCCGCTGTAGGCTATAACTTGTTGGCTGTCACAACTCGCAGTTGGAGTTCATGCGCAGCAGATGAGTGAACAATAGCAATGAACAATGATGAAGGTCATGCGGCAGAGGTAGTCTTGGTCAATGAAGTCTAGGGTTATCGTTTACCTGCCAAAAACGAACTCAAACGAATTTCTGTTGTTTTTTAAGTAAATTCGCCGCATTTATGGCAAATTTATTTGTCTTCAAGTTTGCTGAACGAAAACAATCGAGTTCGTGTATTTGAACGACGAATTTCAATTATTTAAATCGGCAATGACAAAAAAACGACGATTTTTGAACTAGAAGACGAAAATTCGCCGAACACGGTGACTTAGGTTGCGACGACCTACTTCCTAGAGCGTTTGAGCTTCACAACTTGGGATCTAACTAGGTCCTCATCAAGGAATATATTGTCGAGAAAGGAGAAAAGCTTTTGCTTGTCTCGAAGGGTGTGGAGTCGGTTACTCGTTGATCTGAAACAGAGGAAAAGTGTGTAGTTGGATCTGAACCAAACCCCCTTAGGAGTGATCTCATCAAGGTCGAGGGTATGGTTGAGGGCATGGCTCCAACTTGCAAGGGGTCTAGTGATGAAGAAGGTTATGATGGGAGCCCCCTCACTTTAAGGTTTATCTCTTAGGCTTGCTTGGTGTGCTCCTCAATGAACCTAGTTTGTACTGATTCCTCAACTGTTGCCATTGAAGGGTTCTTGTCATTTCCACAGACAACCTATGCCCATGAGTTAATGTGGAGTTTCCTATTTGAATGTGGCATATTGGCTTTAGATCTCTTCATGCTTTCTTTTGAGATCAAGAATCTTTGCATGCAAAGCATCATTTGGCGGGGGGGGGAGATTCTTGCACTCTATGTTAGATCAACAATTGTTTGAGGGATAAGTTTTTTGATTTCACCTCAGATACTTGGTTCGAGAGTCTGCGAATTTCCTTCTGCATGTGCTCCATAGCCTTCCCAAAGTTATGGACCTAGGTAGCTAGAAAATTGGATTCGTTTGAAGTATTATCATGCTGTCTGGGCCATTTGTGTTTCTTGTAGGTGGCTTGTTATTTGAGTTGGAATTGTGTTTGGGGCCACTAGGAGAGTGTTGTTCCACTAAATGTTCAGTTTATATGCTTCCAGACTGTACCCATTGAGTTGTTGTTGCTCGTTGTTATGTTGGCGCTACTTGAAGTGGTGCTAATTAATTAAAAATTTGTGTCCTGTAGACTACCTGAGAAACTGGTGGTCTGTGGCTTGCTTGTAGGGTCTGTGGTCGGCATAGAGGAGAGAGGGCATGGACTTAGGCTCCATGTAACTTCGAATCCGTGTGTTATGGAAGAATCCGAATCCGGATAAAGAAGAGATCCATCTTCATAGTATATAATACATATTGAATAAAATGATTGATGATATTTTACAATTGAAAGCCTGCCTTTAAATATGGCTTAGGAACCTATTTGGAGGATTCGTGTCCTCTTACGGTAATAGTAATTATTAGTTGATTATTAATTTATATTTTGTTTATGTATTATGTATTTATTATTATTTATTTAACATTGCCCTTCTCTTAAGGGAAACTTTGTCCTCAAAGCTGAGAGTGTTGATGCTCTCATATTATGGGTTTTGTTTGAAGTGATGACTCGAACACTACAATCTTGGATCGATTTCGTTCTATGGACATGATTATGGAACTTGTGTTGTAATCCCTTTTGCTTAAGTGGCGAGTTTTTGTAATAATACAACTTGTACTTATTGAATTTCCATGTCATCTTTTGGATTCCATTTATGAAGAATTGTTGATCTTCACTTCCTCCACAAACAACAGATCTCTCACGGGCAGCCGGGGTTCCATCTTCCGGCAGCTTTTCTTTCTTCTTGGGTAGCCTCCCTCTTCCACAACAGTCTCCTATCACTCCCGGGCAAGGTTCAGACTGTTCAACAGAGCCACGGGCAGGCCCTAGCTATGCTTGGGCTGACCCTTCCAGCTTACGACCACTCACAGAAAGCCCTAGCAGGGCCCAGGGCAACCTGCTAAGGGTTTTTGGGCACCCTAGCTAAGCTCTTGAAGGCTTGGGCAGGCCCAAATCTGCTACGACCAACAGACAGAGGGTTGCTAGCAGCAGCTGTGGGCTTGGCCCTAGCTTCAGGCTGTCCAAAATAGATTCCGGGCAGTTTGTTAAACCCCCGAGCAACATAGATCTGCCATCCGGGCAGGTGAAGGAACAAACAAAAATTCTGGGCAGAGCAGAAAACGGTTGGGCAGGGACAGAAGAAGATCTGGGCAGGGAAGAAGGAAATCCGGGCAGGGTAGAAGAAATTCCGGGAAGACATTCTCAGACTCTGGGCAGGCCTTATCAGTTTGGGCAGACTGTCACGGGCAGACTTGATCATTTTCAGACAGATTTAGAAATTTGAACAACTAGGGTTTGAAACCCTTAGTTTGATTTTGTTGTGAAAATTGTCTGACCTTCTGTAACCGTGGTTTAACCCTAGTAGGGTTTGAGGAATGTTTTGAAGAATTTCTTNGTTTTTGTCCTTTAAAGGTTTCCCCAGTGAAAAACTCTTGTGTCCATTGTGCTGATGTGATGAATGTTATTTTACTGCACTTATCATTTGTTTTAAGATAGTCTGCAAATTTTTTAAGTATTCATGCTAATTCTAAAGTTCAACACACATATGGGTTCTTTCTCATCAATCTCAAATACATGAGGCTGCTCTATGTAGACTTCTTCCTCAATTATCCCATTGAGGAAAGCTATCTTCACATCCGTGTGAAGCCCATGCTTGGTAGGTATCCATTGATCCTCGAATACCACGTTCTCAGTGCCTACTTATGTCCATAGAAGGCCTTTTTCAGCTTAGACACATGGGTTCTTTCTCACTGCTCTCAAAGCCTTGAGGTTTCTCTATGTACACTTCTTCCTCAATTATCCCATCGAGGAAGGATTTCTTCACATCCATTTGATGTTTCTTCCATCCCATAATGGAGACTAAAGGTATGATTGCGCTAATGGAAGTGTACTTGGCGATTGGAACAAAGTCTCTTCGTAGTTCACTCCCTCTTTCTAAGAGAGCCCTCTTGTTGAATTTTAGCATTAGCATGAATACGTTAAAATTTTTGCAAACTAACTGATAACAAATGTCAAGTGTAGTAAAAGCATCAACACATCAAGAACACCGAACACAAGAGTTTTTCATTGGGGAAACCTTTAAAGAACAAAACCCCCAAAAGCATTAGTAATTCATCTCGTAAATGAGATGACTGAGTTCTTCAATAATTCCACAAACCCTAATGGGTTTTTACCATAAAAAATCACAGTACACAAATGAATACTTTCTTTGGAGCAGCTGCAAGTGCAAGAGCAAGTGTGTGTGTAATAATGAAATGGATTTATCTTCTTTTATAGCCTTTGAGTCACCTGTAAGTGGACCAAAACTCAAAAGAACAAAATAATATTATTTTATTCTTTTATCACTTTGACTTTTTCCTTTAGTGGTACTAAAGGTCTTTTTTGCACTTTTACTTTGACTCCTTAGTGGTACTAAGGGTCCTTATGTATTTTTGACTTTCACTTTAGCCTTCTTCAAGTGTCCTGTGGTAAAAAAAAAGTGGTTAAGGTGGTCCTTCGTCCCCACTCAAAGTACATCATCATAAACATAGAGAATTACTAATGCTTTTATCTCACAGTCTGTGTGACACCAAGATCGGATACGAAGGTGTCTTAACTAAGGGTAGCCAATCCTTGGAGAAGATCACAAAGCCCATTGATCGAGGGTCAGAGTGTCACACATGCCCAGACCTGGTCTAGGGCTTATAGTGTAATACTGGTAACAGACCAAGTGCCTCAACCATAGGCTGCATAATTTGATACAAGGTCAAATACTTGTTAACAGACCAAGCGCCTCCATTCTTTCGGAGAATGGCCCTCAGCCCTGGGCTGAGTCCCTAGTCCCGGTTTAGGTAAAATTCCTGGTAACTGACCAGGCGCCTCCATTCAAAGAATGGCCACTCAGCTCTAGGCTGAGTCCCCCAGTGCTAGACTGGTTCCACATCTGGACCAGATGTCACCATTCAACAGAATGGTCACTCAACTCAAGGTTGAGTCCTCCAGTGCTGGACTGGTTCCATATCTTGGTCCCGAACCAGATATCCCCATTCAACAGAATGGTCACTCAACTCAAGGTTGAGTCCCACAGTACTGGACTGGTTCCACATCCTGGTCTCGGACCAGATGTCTCCATTCTCCTAAGAGAATGGCTCTCGATGCTGCTCAGAAAAATCAACACCTCTCACCACATACCTTGTGTTGTACTTATCTATGTTGCCATCTGTCGCATGCTTGATCTTGTAGAGCCACTTGTAAGTCATTATTGATTTCCTTTCTGGTCTAGGTACAATGTCCCCTATGTCATTCTTCATAATGGAGGTGTACTCCTCCACCATGAGGCATCCCTCCAAACTTGCTGGTATGTCGCTTCCTGAAAAATGAAAGGCTCAAAATCTACAATGTTGCTCATCAAAACCATGTAGTTTGAAAATTTCTTTAGAGGTCTTCTCTCCTTGAATCAACTCCTAGGTGCGTGAACCATTGAGGTCTCCTGACAAAACTGGTACGATCTGGTCACTCCTCCTCTACACCTAAAGGTTCCTTCGTTGAATTGGAAGTTGCTGGTGACACTCGCTCAACCTTTAGATCTTACTGCTCATCCTATGTCACTGCAATAGGCTCATTAGACTTCCTAGATGCAAAGTCCTTCTCAAACTTTACATCCCAACTAAGAATTTTCTTGCTTTTCCTTAGAATATAGATCTTGCAGGCCTCTGAAGTCTCACTGTACCCAAACAATCAAACCCTTCATGGTGGAGGGCTCCAACTTGGCCCTCTTCTTGATTGGTATATGAATATAAACTGGACAACCAAAGATGCGGAAATGACTCACCTCTGGTTTTACACTAGTTAATGCCTCCTCTAGATCTTGTCCTCCCAAATTCTGTGAGTTCTGGTTGTAGACTGTTAAATTGCATGTTTCTTCCCATAGAAACATCGACAAGTACTAGTCATGTATCATGGCTTGAGCAATCCCTGTGATGGATTGGTTCTTTCGCTCTGCAACTTTGTTTTGTTGTGGGTTATATGGAACAATGAACTCCCTCTTGATTCTTGCATCCTTGCAGAAATTCTCAAAATCGTTAGAGGTATATGCAGCCCAATAGTTGGGTCTCAAAACTTTGATCTTCTTCCCTATATGGTTTTTCACTAGAGCTTTGTACTCTTGAAACCTACTAAAGACCTCATCCTTGGCCTTTACGAAGTAGATCCAAGTTTTACAAGAGAAGTCATCAATGAAGGAAACATAGTATATGCTTCCTGTGATTGATGCTACTGACATTGGTCCACATACATCTGAATGCACCAAGTCTAAAATCCCCTTAGACCTGTGCTCACTTCATTTCTTGGCAATGCATTCTTGGCATGCTTGCCAAGTTCACACCCTCTACATACACCCTGCTGCTCAATGTTGGACTCTAAAAGACTTGTAACTATCTGATCCCTTAGAATAGGAAATACACAGTGATGCAGGTACCCCATCCTCTTTTTCTATAACTCACATGAGTTATCTGTGTTATGCACTAGGGCTCGAATAGGCTCACCTTATAACCTGTTTAAATTGCCTTTTTTGACTCCAATCATTTGATCTGTTCCTGGGCTAGACTCCTTCGATCTTATATGGACTTGCTGGTTCTTGAACTCTATTGCATAGCCCTTATCTTCCATGAATGAAACTGAAAGCAAATTCTTCTTGACACTTGGAACAAACAACACATCAATGTCTAAAGAGTTATTTGACTGGAGTTGTAAAGGGATGGGACAAACTCTTTCTATTGGATACTCGGCATCATCACCAAGCTCGACTTGAACTCCCAAGGCATGCTCTTGGGCTGATGTCATATGCCTAGATGCTCCACTGTCCACATACCAAGCATTCTTCTGTTGGAGGAAAGAGAAGATATCATCAAGAAATCCTTCTCGAACTTGGAGGCAAACTCGTTCATCTAAGTTTCAGCTGAGGCTACTACTTGATGCTGCTGCTGCTTCCCTTTACCTTTACCTATTCAGTTTGATTAATCAATGTATCTGGTATAGTCTTTGACCAATTTGTCCTTAGTCTACTACATGGCAATCTTTATTCCCGGCATGGCTTATGTCATTATTTATATGCTGCAGTATACTAGAATGACAAAGATTTGAGAACAAATGCAAAGACTTCCTGCTTGAAGTCTAAGAATTTTATGCTTGAGAAGTCTTGTTCCAGGCAACTCATTTTTGGATTCATTTATTACGTACAACAAACCAATATCTTGGCAAGTATGTTACTGCCTGACTAACTGTAACTTGTGAAGTATGTCCTAGGATCCATAAATTGAAAGTCTTTGATCCTTTAAAAACATTATATGCTTCATAGAATGCAGGTGTGCTGTTAAAATGGGATATAGGCCTTGTGGCCACCAAATACATGCATCATTATAGTCAGTTTGATTATATTTGCTTATAGTCCTGTTAAAAGCATCATCTCATATTACTTAAATTATAGATTTGGTGTGTGAAGAATGAGCACGCTGCACTATAGAACTGTCATACTATGCTATTTTAAAACATTGTTTGAAATTAAAACTAATATAAATTCATATTTCATGTAAGTTTTTGGAATGATAACAAGCTGTTTGGATCATTGGCTTGCAGTGGTGCCATTTATCACAGAAGATATATGTATGGTTCTATTGCATTGCTTCCCTTCACAGCACTTTTTGCGGTAAGTGTTTGATTTGTTACCATAAAATTGTATATTTGACATTTGTTTATTCTGCTGGTTAATCCAAATCTAGTATTTCTTGAGTGCATATACACAGAAACCTTTTATTTGCACTTGAGGAAGGTATTCAATTGTTGCCTGAATTTTCTTCCTTCTATATACTACTGGCTAATATCCATGCAAACAGGTGAGAATTTATGCTTAACAGTACCTAAAAGTTTCCATTAGAAACATCTGATGCTAATTCAAAACTTGTACTTTCCCAGGGATACCTTTCTAGCCTATGAATGTAGCGACCTACAAGAAAAAGTAGGTTCCTCAGGGAATTTTTCATTCTTATCAAATAAGGTAGAATGTTTTCAGCCATATTAATGGACTGCAAAGGATTTACTAGAGCATTACTGTTGGGACTTGGACTGCATGAATATTTGTGTCATGTTATATGCTATGTAATGAACATAGATATATAAGTAAATATAAATAATAAATAATAATAATAATAATAATAGTAATGATAATAATAAAACTAGCCCCAAGGGTTAGCTCAAGTGGTCATGAGCTAGACGTGAGATCTCTCGCCCCAAAGTGGGGGAGGTCACGGGTTCGACTCTCTTGGTCGTCTCAGGGTTAGGATCCATAATCAGGGCCAACGGTTTACCCCTTTTACCATTCATGAATCATGGGGAAGTACTTGAAGGGTTTTACGCAAGGTTATTCATTGGAAAAAAATATAATAAAAATAAAGTGACACTTCTTAAAGTAAGGGGCATGACCTAACCTAGGAACATGACCTATCAGCCATTGTGACTAGTCAATGCGTATAAGTATATTGTCATATGGCATGGTACATTCTATCATCTACATTATTCAATTATTAAATACTGATCATGTTGCATCTGTAGGCTCTGTCATGGGATTTGTTTTGCTGTTCACATATGTCCCGCAATTCACACTGCTGCAGAAGCAATACAATCCTTGCTTTCCAAGGACTAAAATTAGCTGCCCCATCCAACATGTCCTCAACTCTCAACCCTGTAGCCATGATCTTCTCAACTGAAAACTAAATCCAAGTTCAGCCTCGGTGAACAATAAATCCCTCCCTTTCACAGATTTGATCTCTGTTCACACCTATTTGATAGATCTTCCACAGATCTAGTCTCTACTCTCACAAATGTGGACTTTGCTCTCACATATCTGTAGATTTGCTACAGATCTGGACTTTGCTCACACAGATCTGATAGATTTGGTGTGAAAATGATCTGATCTTTCAACTGCGCTCTGATACCATGTAAATTTATATCAATGCTCTGAAATACTCTGTCTCCAACCCATTTTCAAGTCTTAATGAATCCTTGTTTAATGCCCAACCCAATCATGTTGCCCAGAAACATAGATAAACAATAACAAATATTTATAACATGAAACAAATGAGATCGTTTACTCTTTTAAATCCAACAATAGACACACACATAAATTGACACTAAGATTTTTGGTCAATGTGACCCTGGAAAAACCCTTGCGGGAAAACCAGTGAGAGAGAGTAGAAGTTCTTTACTATCTTTCAGAAGGAATACATAGATCTGATAGACAACATTCACACAAACTTATCTCAAAATCCAAGCCTTGGATTTCAAGCCTGATCACTACTAAAGGCCTCCCTGGGATTTGCGCCCCTCTTTCTTCTAACTGCCTTGGGATTCACTCCCTCTTCTACTGCTGCAAATCACCCCTCTCTGCAATTCTCCCTCTTAGCCTCTGCTGGTGAATTCGCCCTCTTGTTCTCCAGATCAAGTGCACCCGCACTCTCTCCGATCTATGCTCTCTCTCTGCCTGGAATGTGCCCTCTCTTCATGCATTGATTTGCTCATCCTCAATAGTTTCTCATTATCTCACTTATGCACCCCTTTTTCCTTCTCATCTCTCTTTTATCGCTTTGATTACTTTTTTAGGGTTTCATGCAAAATCCTGCATGCAAACTTGAAAAAAGGAGTTTTGCTTCCGCATGAAGCAAGGCTTGTTAACTTTTCAACATGTTTGTCAGTTAATGAACTCTTGTTCATTTGATTTGGTATAAGAGCCAAATCTGATTCCAGCTTTTGGGCACACTTTTTACTAGATCTTTGGTCAAACATTTTTGTTGCCCTCGGCAACATATCTGCTGGCTTCTGGCCACACCAAAAATTTCAGAGTTTCTCTGCCTACTAAGCCTTTGACTACCACTGTTGGATTTTGGCCAAAATTTGCCAAAATCATTCTGTTGCAAGGTTGAAGAACATAACTAGAAATCAAGAAGAGGAAAATTAGAAGGAAAAAGAGAAGATTATTCTACTGCCAAGCATTTAACTCAATTATCAAGGTACCTAAAAATGATGCAGGATGCTTGGACAATATGGCAGCAGAGGAGTACCTTACACGGTGAACAATGGCTTCCACAGGCGAATTACCTCAGGTCGACAGGGTTAACTAACTGGAGCCCTCAGAAACTCTGGTTAAAAAGGAATCACTGAAAAATGAACTGTTGATGGGTTAATTAACTGCAAGTGAGATTAGCTACAATAGATCTCATGGAAATAGGGAGACATCATGGGGTGTGCCATGTAAGAATACTCAGGGAGATATCAAGGTCATCGCACATTCAAGATATATATGAAACTCGTGCTGCCTCCTTTGTTAATTCCAAGAAGGAAACCATAGATATAAGATTAATGAATCTAGACTTAGGGGAAGATCGTGATAGTTGAGCTGAAGTTGTGCTGTATTCATTTCAGGCTAGACTATAGTCAAAATCCCAAATGACTAAGGCATTTATTAGAGGGCCGAAAAATTAAAGAAAATGACAGGAATTAAAATCCCTCAGTCACGGGTGTTACAGTGAACATATTGCTGAACTTTATCTGCCAATCTCGATAACAAGCTGGCTGTATTTAGACAAGAGTGAAACAATTTTTATAAATTATCCAAGGGGAAGGTCATACGTGTGGAACCTTACCACTGAGGAAGCGTAGTGACTATAGATATTTGGTTATATATATATATATATCATCCTAGTTGTTACCCGTCATATTGTATGAGGATTATCCCAAGATGAAGACCTTTGTTGAGAAGGCCATGTCTGGAGGATGATGGCTTAAGAGCCATATTTTCGTGATCTTTGATGCATATTGTTCATGGATTATTATTATTTGTTGGCATTAGTCATCTCACATTTTGGAGGCTTGCATCTTACATATGTGGAGCTTGGTAGAGTGTTGGGTGCCTTCATGGGTTTTACTTTTGATTAGATTAAAGCACTTTTGATTAACCCCTGGCACATTCATAGAAGGAACAACCATCAACTACGTGTTTATTTAAGTAGTATGGGTTATTAGTTGCTCTTTGATGTTGTGTGTTACCGGTTGAAATGGCAGTCCAAGCCACCGGCAAGCATATGTGGAGAAAGTGACCACTGTCACCTTAGTCACTTTTTCAAACTTCTTCGGAAATCGAAACCTCCTAGGGAAGATCCCTATGTAACTCTACAAAAGACGTTTAGACGCCAAAAAAAATCTCCTATGTGTGTATGGTTAGTGATCAGTGCCTAATGGAGTCAATAAAAAAGAGGAGTAGATGTACTATGAGCATGAATATGAATTGTGCAAGTACATTTGTACATCTGCTTCAAATAACCAATTTCAGTCCTAGATAATGCTCGTATCATATAACAAGAGCGACACACAGATATTATCCAAATTATGAGCAATCATTCACCATGAACCATTAATGAACAGCAATATACCAGAGATAAAGTATGAGCTTTACTATGTATAAGTCATTCATGCAAGTATTTATGGCAGCAGTGGTTATTCAGAGATATATCAGTTATGAGGACAGCATTGGTTACACCAGACTTTGTATGAGTATGCCAAAGTTCATTAGTAGCATATAACAAGAGCGACACACAAATTACGAGCATTCATACACCATGAACTATTAATGAACAGCAGTATATCAGAGATAAAGTATGAGCTTTACTATGTATCAGTCATTCATGCAAGTATTTATGGCAGCAGTGGTTATTCATAGATATATCAGTTATGAGGACAGCATTGGTTACACCAGATTTTGTATGAGTATGCCAAAGTTCATTAGCAGCTGAAAATACAAAGTTTCAGATCTCAAGCATTGGTGTAAGTATTCATAATATAGCAGATGCATAAGGTTGTAGATCAGTCCTGTATTTAGTGACAAATAAAACCAATATATGTAACCCTCTAACCAATGCTAGTTTAAGAGTGTGCAGGGTTAAAGGATAGGCACACAGAGAACAACACAGCAGGCCCTAATTAGGGAGGGCTGCCCTAGCAGCAGTCAAAGGCTCGGGTTGAGGACTTGATGGTGTAAGGAAAGGTCTGTACTTGACCGTGGGGAGGGTAGAGGACAGTCCTAAGGCTTCTTGGAGGAGACCGTGAGAGAGGATGTAAGGGATAAGGGGATGAAGTGAGGTTACTAGCATCCTGGAAAGGGGTGACCGAGGGCTATAACAACCCAAGGGAGCAGACCCGAGGGCTAGGAGGGGAGATTTAGGAAGCCAGCAAGGTGGAGAACGGAAGGTAAGAGTTGCAGCCGAGGGTTGGAGATGGGTTGCAGTAGCAAAGGAAGCAGGGCCGAGGCTTGGAGGAGGAAGAAAACTGACAGCCGAGGGGATAAGGGCTGCTGCAGCAGCAGGTCGAGGGTGGAGGAAGGCTTGAGAAGGCAGTTAGGGCTGCTTTGGAGGGTAGTGAAGGGGAGAGTTAGGGCAGCGAAGGTGGTAGTGGGCTTAGAGAGGTCGTTTTAGGACTGATTTTGGATATGCGAGGAAGAAAGGGAGAGAAAGGGACCTAGGACTAACCCTAACCTAGGCTATACAAGCCTAAAACTAACCTAAAATTAACCTTAAACTAGCCTTAAACTAACCTTAGACTAGGTTTTGGAAAAGAAAGGGATGTGAAGACGAGGAAACTAACCCTAGCGAAACCCTATCTAACCTAGGGCGTCTAGGGAGGATAGCTTGCCTAGTGAGAAGGGAACCTAGGTTAGATGACAAACTTAAAGACCTGACTTTTAGCTCTAGAAGACTCCTAAAAGAGGATGTGCTTCCACTCTAAGGTGATAAAAGTTGATGAAGACCTAGCGAAGACAAGATGCAACCTAATGGCTACCATTCTATCTACAAACAAACATCACTCATCAGCTCTTAACAAAGAGACATCATGACAAGACATAGATACCTGTTTATGCACGTGTTTCACCAACAAATCATAGCTTCACCTTTGAGAAAGAGCAAAAAAAACCAAGATACTTCAAGAACTCGTTATAAAACCCAGAAAATAGCATTCCTCAAGAGGGGCGCATCTCTCCAAAGAGCCCTAGGTAGGGTAGAATAAGTGCATAGAGTTTTTTATCCCATGATTCTTATGTTAAAATGAAATGAGGAGATCTATTTATATGATCTCACACTCAATTTTACAAAAAATATCCAGGTCGACATGCCTTTAAAATGTTAATTTGAAATTATAGAAATGTCAACTTAAAATTATAACAAAATAATAATAAAAATGAACTAATTTAGGCTCAAGGTAGGCTACCTGGTGTATTTTTCCCCTAGGTGCCAAAAACTGCTAAAATTAGCGAATCACTCTGAATGAAAGGCTGGAGTGAGGGCGTTATACCCCATCTAACCCCAAGAATGCTGTAAAATCCCTCAACGCCATCCTCAAAGCAATAAGAAGGCATGGCATAGAGGATAGCTTTCTTTGAGGAAATAAGACCAAGGAGAGAAGGTGCCAGTGTGCAAAAGGGCCAGGAGGGTGTCCTAAGTGGCTGTGAAGGGAGACAAATGTCTCGCAGCTGAAGCAAAGGCCACCAAAGCAAGCAAACAAAATATGGGGCCATATGACCCAGTGATCAACCCCTAGGAGTCCCGGACACCAACCTTGGGGTTAAAACCCCAACAAAGGGTAGTCAACAGTGCCATTAAGCCATAGTACTCCCAAAGGAAGGACCAAAGGGCCCAACCATGACCACCATTGCTCAATAACACCCCTCCTAGTCGAAACAAATTGGCTCTCTTTCCCTGGGGCACATCTAATCTCTTTCCCTGGGGCACATCTAAAGGTGCGTTGCGTACAAATGCAGCGCAACATTGTGCATTGGCGGCTTGCCGTAAATTAAATGCCAAATGTGAGCTATCTCCCCTTGCAAAAGCCATGATCCTTATGTCCTAGCTTATTGAAGCTAAATCCAAAGAAAGGGACTACTATTGCCCCCCAAAAAAATGGATCGTATAAAATGCCACAAGGAAAGGGTAACTCAAGAGGAATTAACTCATTATAGTTAATTTGTGAACCCCTTTCCCTAACATTATAGTTAATTCCCTTTCATTTCATTCCATTCATCTTGCTTAGAAACTTAGGAAGTTAGTCTTAGGGATGTAACATGAAAATATGGATCAATTATAGTTGCACCATGTTAGTTCTAAGGTTATTGAGATAATTAATTAAAGGGTTATTAGAAAAGTGCACATAGTATCCTTTTATGTTAGTTTTTGCATATAATTACGTTGTTTTCATAAGATACTTTATAATGTCTAGCACTTGGTTGTTCTTCACATTATTCATGTCCCCTTCTCCTAAGTGGAGCTCCCTTCTTCTTCATGCACATGTGTGAGCTTCATGAGGCATATTTCTTCATCATGTGAGAGGGCCAACTCCCTTGGACCTCTTGGATGCGTTGTCATGAGTTTTGACTACCTCATTGATGAGTTGGTTAGACACTAGGGTGGCAGATTCTGTTAGTTTTTTCAAGATTATAGCATTATAACTTAATTGAAAATAAACAATAGGATCTCTAGAAGAAAGACAAAGTACAAAAACAAAGAACACAAGAATTTATCTTGGGAAACCAATGGTTAAGAACATGTGTTATCTCCCTAGCATGCATGCCTCTTTCATATGGATCAACAATCCGAGATGTGATTATTGGTATGTCTTTACATTACATCTGAAGTTATTTTTCATCATATATTTAAGTTTTACTGTATCCGGGGTTTGAATACTTTCATGCATGCACATGCAATTTCATATTATCAGTTATAAACCACAAAAACTCTAAACCGAATAAACAAATGCCTCAACCACATTAGTATAAAGGGAGAAAATATCAGTTTGGGAAATTACACTGCCAATGCATGCTCCTTGACTTGTTCGATGTTGACCAATCTAAATAGTCCATGATCCTATACACTAAGTTGCACGGGAACCACTCCTAGACTTCAGGGAACTCCTTCTAGAAGTTCTCGCGTTCCAGGGAGCTTAGGAACGAGTACGAAACGTTCCAAAACCTATGGGAACGGTTCCGGGAGCGGCATAACTTTTTGGGAATGTTGAACAATAAACTTTGGGAACGTGGGAACATGTTTTTTGGGGTTCCGTCTTCTGGGAGCTTCCACACGCTCCTCGTCGAGCAGGAACACCCAGCCTTCCGGATTACATGGGCCCCATATTTCCGGCGAATTGACTATCTAGCCAATGCAAATGACTCCCGCCAACGTTAATCCCTCCTCCCGCCAGCGTTAATCTGCAAAGAAAAAACTATAAATAAAATGCCTAGGTGTTAAATCCATTTTGCATTTCTGCTTGAGCGTTCCAGTTCACTGTGTCTTCTTCGCCTGAGTGTGAGCGTTCGTAGTTCGCGGAGTGGTGAGTGTGAGCGTTTGCTGTTTGCTGTTTGCGTTTGCTGGTTGCTGTTCGCTGTTTGCTGTTGCCTAAGTGTGAGTGTGAGCATTCCCTGTGCCCAACTGAGCCGAGCCAAGCCGCATGTTCAGAGTTTGGATGCTTGCCCCCTTTCTTCCAGAGTTTAGAGCTTTGGATGCTTCCCTCCTTGCTTTGGACGTCGTCCTCGACCCTCCACAGCGTCAAAACGCAGACAGTCAGAGACATAGAAATCACAGACAGTCCCAGGCAGTCGCAGGCTTGTTCATCAAATTGACAGAGGCATAGAAATCGCCAGAGTACCGAGATTGCTGATCAAAGCTGCAGAGCTGCAAAGCCAGAGGCATAGAAATCGACAGAGCCAGAGGATTGTTGATCAAATCCGCAGAGAAATCGCTGGCAGACAGTCGCAGACGGAAGGTATTGTAAATTATAATTAAAATTTAATTTTAATTTTTAAGTTTTAAGTTTTTAATTTTTAAGTTTTAACTAATTTTAATTTTTAATTTTTCAATTTAAATTTTATTTATATTATATAGTTTATGGTTTATATAATTTTAATTATTAATATATGTTCATGGTTTTGTAACTTATTAAGTTATTTCAATGATCAATGGACAATGGTTTACTAAATTATTTTTTAACGTTTTCAATTTTATTGTTAATTTATTTTAAAATTTCTTTTTAATTTTGTTAATTTCAATAGCCCATAAATTTCAATCGGCCATGGTTTATTTAAATTTTATTAAAGTTCTAAATTTTATTATTATTTTATTTTAAAGTTTCTTTTTAATTTTTAAAATTTTAATATTCAATTTATGATTTTAATTTTTATAAAGTATTCAATTATGTTCATTGTTTTTAACTTTTTAATTTTTTTATTAAGTGAATGGTTATAAACTTATAGATTAATAATTGGTAATGTATATGGCTGCATTTAACTTTTATGAATGAATCAATTTCATTTTAGATTATAATAACAATTGTAATTTATTTTTATAATTATTAATTAGTTATATCAATTTGACAATCACAATGTTAATTAGCTATTTTAATTTAGAATTTTTATTATGTCAATTGCAAATTTTAAATTTTCAGTGTATATACAAAAATCAAAATAATATAATTTAATGGCTCATTGAATCATTTTAATTTTTATTAAATATACAAAGAGGCAAAGATACAATACAATCATATAAGCTATATATCTAGCTTAGTTACAATTAAATTTAGAAATTATGTTTCTATTATCATTTATGTTCAATCTCCAATGCTAAGTTTCACTTTACAACTTTACTTTCATAAATCTTTCATTCAAATTCATATTAATTAAAATTTTAAAGTTTCACTTTATAACTTTACTTTCATAAATCTTTCAATCAAATTCCATATTAATTAAAATTTGAAAACAAATGGCACTTTTAAAGTATTTTAAGTTAAACTATATTTAATATTAGTATATACTATATAGGTATGATTTATGATTTTATAAGTTTATGTTCATTGATCAATGATAATTTATTTCAATTTGGCATGTATAAATGAACACACTTTTCAATAAATAAATTATAAATCAGATTCAAAGTTGCATACATTTTTTATTTTTCACTTTTCATATCTCAATAATTAATTTTCAATTTGTTTTAAGTTTTAACTATGCACATTTATCATCAAACTAAATTTTAAACATGCTATGTTGTGTACTATTCAGGGAAGTCATGGAGAGTGGGAGCATACCATCTAGTGAGCAAGACACTAATTCTACTTCAAGTCTAGTTGAAAGCTCAAGCCCAAGCCAAAGAACAAACCCCAAGAAACCCTTGTTAAAATTTGTGAAGAAAATTACTCAAAATAAGAAAAAGAACGGTGGGGGTTGTGAAGAATGGATGTGCATGTTGTGCAATCATGTGTTTAAGGGGAGTTATACTAGAGTGTGGCATCATCTTTTGTGCATAGCTGGTGATGGGGTTAAGGGTTGTACATGTAATGTTGAAAAAAGAATGGAGTTGACCAAGCTTCACATGGGTGCTACAGATGTCTGTGAAATTGACTTAAACAATGATCGTCCTTTTAAGATACCTAGGGTTTTATCATCCTTCAATGATGTCCAAGATTCAATGAATCGAAGTCAACTAAACCAAGTTGAGTCTCAAGCTGGTTCTACTCTTGAGAGGAACAAGTCTGCTAGTGCTGCTGCTGTTGAACAAATTCGTAAAATCTACAATGTTGTACATAGGGATGAGGCTGACGATGTTGTCGCTGATTTTTTCATGGCAAATGGGATTTCATTTAATGCCACCCATTCACCATATTACAAGGAAATGGTGAAAAAATATTAGCTGTTGGGCAAGGATATACACCCCCAGGTTACAACAAAATGAGGACATCATTGTTAGACAAGGGGGTGACAATAATGCAGGGGCGTATGGCGGATGTCAAACAATCATGGACTTCTTCATGGTGTTCAATAGTCATGGATGGTTGGACATACATTCAACATAGGCCATTGTTGAATATTATTGTTACATCTCCTGTAGGACCCTACTTCTTAAGAGCAATTGATTGTAGTGGAAAATTGAAAGATGCTACTTTCATGTTTGAATTGTTGAAGGATGCAATTGATGAGATTGGTCCTTCAAATGTTGTACACATTATCACAGATGCGGCACCTGTTTGCAAAGTAGCTGGATTGATGGTTCAAAGCCAATACAAGCATATCTTTTGGACTCCTTGTTGTGTACATGCTCTTAACAATGTCCTCAAAGACATTGGTAAAATATCCTGGATTTCAGAAATCATTTTAGAGGCAAGAGAGGCACAAATGTTCATTTGCAACCACCATGCCTCATTGGCAATCTACAGGATGAAATCACGGAAACAATTTTTGAAGCCTGCAGAAACAAGGTATGCAACATACTTCATTCTTCTTGAGCGTATGGTTGAGGTGTATGCACCCTTACAAGCCACTGTCGTTGCAGAAGAGTGGAATTCATGGTCCGAGTCTAAATCAAGTCAAGCAAAGAAGATAAAAGATATGCTTCTTAATGAGGATTGGTGGTGTGAGTGTAAGTATATTGTTTCTTTTACATCTCCAATTGTGGAGTTGATTAGGTATGCAGATTCTAATTTCCCTAATCTTGGGGAAATATATGAATGTATGGATTGTATGGTAGGAAAGGTAAGGAATGTAATTCGTCAGAGAAACCCTTCTTTGGAATTTTTCCAAGAAATCCATAAGATAATAGAGAAGCGATGGAACAAACTCAATACCTCTCTTCACATGGCTGCATATGCCCTTAATCCAAAGTGGTATATGGAGAGACCAAACAGAGTTATACCCATTGATGATGAAGAGGTAAAACATGGCTTTCTTGATGCCATAAACAAGATGTATACCCCAGATGAAGCAAATGTGTTGCGTGGGCAATTTATTGATTTTGGAACCTTAAGTCCCTCTACATTCACTCAAGATGCAAGGCGGGACATCAAGATTTATGCAGAAAAGAATCCCATAGGATGGTGGAGAATGTATGGGGGGGATGTCCAAGAGCTTCGACAACTTGCTTCACGCTTGCTATCTCAAGTTTCTAGTTCATCAGCAGCTGAAAGGAATTGGTCTACTTATAGTTTCATCCACCTTGTTAAGAGGAATAGACTTACTTCTAAGATAGCAGAGAAACTGGTTTATGTGCACAGTAGTCTTTGACTTTTTTCCAGGAAGCTACCCGAGTATTTAGAGGGCCTTGCAGCACGGTGGGATGTGGATGCTGAAGATGCTGCTCAAATTGATGATGATGATGATAATCCTCCACCAAATGCAGGTTTGGTTGGCATACCCTTAGATGACATTGCATCTATTGTTGGTGATGATGATGATGATGGTGGTGACCATAGAGGTGCAATGCCTAGTGAGGCTCAAGCTTATATGGATAGCCTTGTTGTTGAAGATCACACTTTATGATCATCTTCATTGTAACTCTGATATATTTCGGGCGTTGGTCTTTGGGCACTTTTGGACTATGTAGTACTTAGGCATTTTTGCCAAATTTTGAACTATGTATTACTTTCAGCATTTTTAATTTTATACTTTAAAGTTAATGCTATTTTAATTTTATTGAAGGATGAAAATGGTATTATGAGGTATGGATTCCTTTATCAATGAATTATAATGTGCATGATATTTTAATTTTATAATACAATCCTTAAATAACATGCCATACATTTAATTTTGTTCTTTAATTATATTATTTTTTATATTTTTTAATATAGTTTTGTTTTTTAATTATATTATTTTTTATATTTTTTAATATATATTAATGCTGCTCCCAACCCGCCGTTTCCTATAAATTTAGGGGAAACTTCTAGCCATATTGGACACTCGTATCCGTGTTCCCAACGTTCCCGCGTTCCGGAAACTCGTGCAACATAGACTAAGAGAAATAGTCTTCTTGGTTCCTTGTCAACTATGTAGCATTTGTGATTGCTAAAGTTGACATCTAGCTAGTGGTAGTGTCTCATAATCTGACAAATTGATAGAAGATAAAGCTCTATACCTGGCATGTAGTACAAATTAAACAGAATCAACATTTTCTTTGAAAGGAATTCTACACATTTCCTTTGCCAACTACTGTATACTTTTCCCCACAATTGAAGATCACTAAGTCCTTAGAGGAAAAGGG
Organism: Pseudotsuga menziesii; assembly: GCA_001517045.1. Classification (NCBI taxonomy): domain Eukaryota; kingdom Viridiplantae; phylum Streptophyta; class Pinopsida; order Pinales; family Pinaceae; genus Pseudotsuga; species Pseudotsuga menziesii. The sequence continues at coordinate 350,768 of LPNX010618000.1, read as the reverse complement.
AGTGTACTTTGTGAACTAGCCTTGCTTGTTGGTGGAATGCTCTGATGCACTTGAGTCCATATATTAAGCAGATGACTTATGTTGATTTGCTGGCCACTTGGCCATGAATGCATAAAAGGTTGACTCCTCCTCCTTTGTATGTTCTATGAAATGAGCCTTTTGCTGAGGCTCTCCCTGGTTGGTTTCATAGTCAACCAACCTCTTTCTACTGAACTTTATATGGCCCACCTTGCCACAGTAGTGATGAGTGATGTTCTTCAGACTCTTGCTGGCATCTTCATCGCTGCCTTGATTGATTTCTTTGCCCATTTACCTTTGCTCTTGACATTGGTTGCAAAGGCCTGTTTTGAACCCTCTGTTTGACTGTTTGTGGCAGGTTATTTTTTCCATTTATCCTGTTGTAAGAGCTTTTTGCATAACTCATCAAACTTCAGGTATACATTCATAGAGGTGATGTTCAGGGTCTCAATAAAGTGCTCATAAGCATGTGATAGATGTTTCAGCCTGATTATCTTCATGTCCTCTTCTTCCATCTTCCAGTCAATTGTCTCCAACTGTTCTCGGGTATCCTTGATCTTCAGTAAGTGCACCTATAATGATGCACACTCATCCATCCTGATCGAAAACATGTTCTTTAGGAAGAAGCTTCTACCCTTGTCCAAAGTCTCGTGCAGATCTTTCAAATGCTTCCAAATCCATGTTTGAAGTCTTCACTCTTTGGACCTTGGAAAACATTGCATCCATCTTGGACAACTTAAGTAGTGTTACTGCTTCTCTGTCTCGCTCATTAAATTTATCTTTGTTTTTACCCACAACTATTGGGAAATATTTTCTACAAAGGACGATAGCAGCCAAACACCTATACTAATGGCCAACATACATTGCTTCCATGTATTGTAGTTCTTACCAAAGAACCTTCGGCTGCCTTCCGGCATGTTGGGTAAAGTGGCCATAGATACAAGTCACAAATGCAAAAGCATACACTGTGACATAGTAAAATGCAGAAAATATTTGTGCTTCCTTCCCTCAATCTGCAATCCTAGAGTAAGAACACTTGGATATTGGCTCTAAACACCTGTAGCAGCCATGTATTGCTGAAAAATACGTAGATTCCTGATAAATCTACCCACAAACAACCCCAAAAAGTGCAAATTTTGACAAGTCTGCTAAAGGAACAGCTCAATAAACCATAAATCTGCTCTCAAATAGTTGAAAAACACACATATCTTGTTAGATCTACTCCCAAACCACTGAAGAAAACAAGATCTGCTAAAAAACCAGCACTTAAATAGTACAGCATGAGTGGGCCTAATGGTTAAGAGCATGTGTTTCCTCTTAGGGGGTCACGGGTTCAAATCCAGAGGGGGGTAGTGTATGTACACCTCTGTAGACTTTAGCAGTTAAATCGCTGCGCAGAGGGGGGTCCCTTGTCCCACAAACAAGGGGGTCTCATACACCAATTTGGTGTCTCGCTTGGCGGTGACCTTAAAAAGAAATTATTATTATTATTATTAGTAAATTCTCCTTGGATTTGTTGAAAAACAATAAATCAGTAGTTTAAAGTTTAAACTTCCATATCTGTAAATCTAGGAAACAATTCAAGTAAAAATAGTTGCAAATGCTCCAAAATCATCTAAATTGTCTATTAATCAAAGAAATTTCACTGATCTATAGTCCAATTAGGTTGTACAATCAGATTTTTCTTTAATTGCTGGCCTGTACACTCCAATTTTGCCTCGGCGGTTGTAATTTCAGTTTCGTATAGTTCAAATTCTAAATAAAAATCTCCCTGCAATGTCCATACTATCATATGGTTTCACAATTGTAAATATTCAATTTTTTGGCTGCTCCGTATAGAATCGTATGGCTTTGTAGGTTGTACAATGATGGATAGAAACTGTTGTATAGTATATAATCTTACGGATCTGATTTAAAATTGGTGGCTGAACTTGGCAGTTGTATGACGGCTTAGATTTACCATCTGCACAACTTCTGTGATGATGGTTGTATGGCTGTCGTACTTTTGTATGGCCGAGTCCGTAAGATTGCTTGATTCCTTTTTCATTGGAAACTTGTTTTGGAGGGTTCCAGAAAAAAATGACTTTTTTTTGAAATTAAAAATGAAACAATACATGGTTTTGGCAAAGCCCTTCTGGCTCTTTGATGTGCTACACTAGTGGTCCCTCGATCTGTCTCTGCCAACAGTGGTCCCTTGGTCTTCAAGCTCTCAGATACTTTGTGGCTTTAGTTGAGATTTGATACCACATCACGGAATTCGAACGACAAAGAAACCAAGATTAACTCAAAAGAGTTATTTGAGTTGTATTTCATATATGAGAAAGCAAAACCTTTATTATGAAGGGTTACAATCGAGTAGAGTCAATCCAGTTTATGAATGTGGGATAGATTGAGAAACACAATAAAGTGAAATAAAGCATAGAAACATAAAATAACCTAAAGTCAAAGTGACTTTATTAATGCCTACATCTATCTAATTGACCATTATAATTTGATATTTACTTTAACAAAGCTATCACCTTGGTGTTTGGGACTTTACAATGTTGTGGGTGCTAGTTTTTGTTGTAACATAGATAAATCTTATAGTGTAATGTGTTGATGTATTTGTAACTTTGGAAGATATTCTGATCTATATTATCATTGTATGTTGTTGTACTCCCATTGGGGATGTGTGTTATCCCTTTACGGGATGTCTAAATTGTGTCTAAACCTTGAGGTACAACTTCCGTTGTAAGTCGGGGCAATAGTCCCCAGTGTAACACCATGTAATATGTAATTGTGGTCTCTCTAGGAGAAGTGGGCCCCGTGTGAGATGACATGTAGGCTCGAGTCTTATATTTGGTCAGTGACTTAAAAGGGTATAAATAGGGAGACACTCTTCCCCATTTATACACACCTCACACACTCTCTAAGGCGCATGAGAGAGAGAGAGAGTCAGAGGAGGAGAGAAAGATAGCTGCTGAACATTTCTTATTACTGTTTTTTATCATCTTACTATTCTGAAGAAGTTTGCGGGGTTTTCTCCTTTATGGTTTCCTCGATGAAAATATTTGTGCCTTGTGTATCTTTTATATCTTATGCATTTTGCTGTACTTGTTATTCTTTCAGATAAAGATCCTAGATAATCTAATCAGATCTTAAGAAAATCTAACATAGTATCAGAGCCTCTTTGAAAGAATGCACTGTGCAGCTGCGGGAACTAGGGCTTCCTAGTTGAAGGTGTTCTCTCCACATATCATCAAGCAAGGAGGGCTAGGCTAACTCGCCTCACTAGGGCGCATCTGTTGGTGGTAGCAGTTTCTTAATCAAAGAAGTTTCACTGTGCAACCGAAATACAGCTACAATGGCAGCTAATGGAAATTAGGGTTTCATGCCTAAAAACCCTAGAAGACTGCATTTAGTCATTCTAGAACGCGAGATTGGAGAAGGCTCAGAAGCCGAAACTTTTACAGGCCGAAGATAAATTCTTGCTGTACCTTGTGTAAAAGTTTTAGCCTCAGATTTACTATACTTCAGGAGATATGGTTCCTCCAAATAAGGGTTCCAGCGTCCTCCAGAATACAGTCATAAACATGTGACCTAGGGAGATTTGCTATATCTCGAGCTAGGAAGGTCCAAATGAAATTTTGCAAGATGTTGCAGGTAGGGCACGGATTGTAGTTTCTATGGTACGATTTTCAGACCTAGAATGTGAAACAGTGACACGTGTTAGTCCATACAAGTTCGCTATTCTGAACAGTCCCCAAAACAGTCACCTTGGGAAAATCAACATAAGTCCCACTTGGAGAATCCATTTCTACTCTAACATGTGGGGTTGGAAAGAGGACATATTAGGCTATCGCAGTGAGAAGTTTCAAAATGTAAGTAATCGAACCTTCGGAGATACAATAGAATAAATATCAGTCATTTCTACAGAAGAAATTGGAAAACTAGGGCTTCCTGTTCCGTGAGCTTCCCTCCATTGTTTTCAGAAAAGGAGTACATTAGACAGCTCGCCTTGAAGAGGCCCATATTTCTATCCAATCAGAAGTTTGTAATTCTAAGTTTTGAAAATTAGGGTTTCTCTAACAAACCCTAGATCAGCCAGCTCCGAAACCAAGACAAACACCTCAAATCGGTAAGATATAAATTTTTGCTATTTACATTTGAGGTTCTCATTTCAAAATGACTAATCACACCCAACTTGATGACAAGCTTGGTGAAGATGACAACTTCTGAGTATGGAAGTATAGGACCTCCATGATCCTTGAAGAAATTGACTTGGATCAGTATTTCAGTAAGGAAGTTCTAAGAGCCAGAGGGAGATGAGGCTAAGGCTAGAGCCAAGAAAATCATTGCAGATTCTATTAAATATCATCTCATCCCTCATGTGTCATCCTTGAAGAAACCAAAAGGAAGTGTTCGATGCTATGATGAAGCAATCAAAGAAGAATAAGAGATTGTTATGACCACCTTGAATGGCCTCCCAAGATCATGGGATTCATTCATTCGAGAAATGTGTGTCAGAAGGAAGTGATTACCTTCAACAGACTTTGGGAAGAGTGCACACAAGAAGAAGCTCGACTCATAATAAGAGGAGAGGATGGGAGCAACTGAAGATCAAGCTCTCACGATTCAAATTTATTAGTAGAAGATCCCTCAAGTGATGAGGAATATGAATGACTCAATTCTTGAAGAACCTCTTATCCATCTTAGCATTTAGATAAGAAATGATGTTGTTATGAATGAAGAAGATAATGAAGCTGAAGGCTCAAGAAGGAGTCTACCCACGAAACAAATAAAGATAAGTATTCAATGGTCATTTCATGATATTGTTTGGTTATACAGTTGTTTATATTCAGTGGATGTTTGAGTATTTTTCATTTATACTATTGATTTGCACATAATGGGTAAGAAGTCAATGATGGTGGACAACATTTGATTACTACTTATGTAGATTGAAACCTCTTTGCTGGCATATTAGGAGTGGTACACACTCTTAATAACATTGGGGTAGAATGCATCTAGTAGTTATTGTATGTATACATGATATGGATGAATGTTGTAGCATTGGCTAAAATAGTCGCATGGTTATGTGACATATATTTGTCACTATTAATATGTTTTGGAAATTATGATATGTTACTAATCATGCAACTGAACTTGACTTGTAGATCATTCCAAAGAACAAGTAACGACAGTTCAGAAGAGGAACCTGAAGCTTCCCGAGTCAAAGACACCATAGTGAAAGAAAGAGCTTCATAAGAATATAAAGAGAACGGTAGATCCACCTCAAGAGAGGAAGACCACCTTGGGAACGGGAACTAATCCAAGATGAAGAATAGTATGACGAGACTTCCAAAGAAAGCAAGAGGCCTTAGACACACTCTAGTTATGTGACACTGTTGAGCGACATCATTGATGCAGAGGCTTCCAACTATGAAGAAGTAGCCAAGAAGAAAGGGAAGGAGACTATGAACAAAGAATACTAGTTCAAGAGGAATGATGTCTAGGTTGCAGTGTCGAGACCTGAAGGGAAGTCCGTAGTGTCTTCCATATGGATCTACAAGATCTAGCATGCAGTAGATGCCAACATCGTGGGATACGCAACAAGATTCGTAGCACGGGGCTTCTCATAGAAAGAAGGCACATAATACGAAGAGACATTTGCATCAATGACATGGTACACTTCCATTATATCCATATGTACAGGTATGAGATGGGCGATACATGAGATGACATCAAGATAATATACTTGAATGATGTAGTCAAGGAGGAAGTATATGTAGAGCAGCCACTGGGAGTTGAGACACATGACAAGCAGAATCATGTGTGCAAATTAAAGAAGGCCTTGTACGAGCTCAGAAGGCACCCATGGGATAGAACATACAGTTACATAAGGAGCTTGAAGATCACCTAGAGTGATGAATATCTTAACCTTTGCTATAAGATTGAAGATGAAAGCCTATAGAGGATGACAAGCTCATAGATGGGTGTGAGAAGAACTTTTCAACAAAGTTCAAGATAGAGGATCTTGGTATCCAGTGACCCTAGATGGATACATAGAATATTAGTAGCAGAGGAAGCTACTTGTCACTCCATTACAGAATGTTTCAATACATAGAGTACGAAAGGCGGAGGGAGAATGATGCTCCACTTCAGAGGGAGTGACTGCAGAAAATCCTCAAGTTCAACGTGGTACGATAGGATTGACAACTTCCTGATTAGTTTGGGCTTTACCAAGAGTAAAGTGGATTCCAACATTTACTACAAGGTTGAGGAAGGGAAACCAGTGATACTCCTACTGCATGTAGATGACCTGTTTGTGAAAGGTGAGGATGGGTTGATTGTTGACACAAAGAGGAAGCTTGCTGCAAAGTTCGAGATGGACTTGGGTATGATGCATTACTTTCTAGGCATGGAGGTGTGGCAGAGTGCGGATGGAATCTTCCTTAGACAAGGGAAGTATGCAATGGAGATTCTGAAGAGGTTCGGGATGATGGACTGCAAGGCCATGGCCACATCTATGGCATCGAACCTGAAGCTATTGAGTGATGCTTCATCAGAGTCGGTTGATGCCACGATGTATCGTCGGATGACTGGATCCTTGATGTACTTGACGAATACGAGACCAGGCATTTGCTTTGTTGTGAAAACATTGAGCCAGTTCTTGACAGATCCGAGACATGTTCACTTGATTGCTGCAAAGCATATTTTGAGGTACCTAAAGGGTACAATTGATTATGGGCTCAAGTATGATGCGAATCAGAGGATTAACTTGGAAGGTTATGTGGATTCGGATTGGGTAGGAAGTGCCATTGATAGGAAGAGCACTTCGGGGTGTTGCTTTAGTATGGGATCAGGTGTGATCTCTTGGTTTAGCAGGAAGCAGTCCTGCGTGGCACTGAGTACAGCCGAAGCAGAGTATGTCGCAGCTTTTTCGGCCAGTTGTGAGGCAGTATGGCTAAGGAAGCTACTGTTTGATTTGTTTGATCTCCAGTTGGATGTTACTTGTATATGTTGCGATAACCAGAGTTGTGTGAAATTGTCTGAGAACCCGGTGTTCCATGACAAGTCGAAGCATATTGAGATCAAGTATCACTATATCAGGGATATGATGCAGAGAGGAGCAATGAAGCTCTAGTATGTTGTGACGAACGAGCAAATAGCCGATGTATTGACTAAGTCGCTAGCCAGAGTGAAGTTTGAGTACTTCAGAGAGAAGCTTGGTGTTCTTTAGATCGAGGTTCCTCCCAAGGGGAAGTGATGAGTCCGGAAGACGTAGATACACATGAGCCTTTCCTACATGGTGGCAGGCTAGGTCCTCCCATGGTCGTTGATGTAAGTGCTGGAGCCTTTCCGACATGGTGGCAGGCTAGGTCCTCCCATGGTCGTTGATGTAAGTGTTGGATCCTTTCCGACATGGTGGCAGGATAGATCCTGTCCTGGTCGTTGATGTAAGTGTTGCAGCCTTTTCGACATGGTAGCAGGCTAGGTCCTCCCATGGTCGTTGATGTAAGTGCTGGAGCCTTTCCGACATGGTGGCAGGATAGGTCCTCCCATGGTTGTTGATGTAAGTGCTGGAGCTTTTCCGATATGGTGGTAGGTTGGTTCTCCCATGATCGTTGATGTAAATGTTGAGCCTTTCTCGGATGGTGGTAGGTTTGTCCTCCCATGCTGATGGATGTAAGTGCTGTGTTATGTGTATCTGGGTTGTGCTCCGTGTGATGATGAGATGATCTGAAGATGATGAGGTAATAGTAGGGTACACAGGTGTTGCAAGTCACGTAATCAGTCCCGGGATGCTCCTTTTGGTTTTGCAGTGGCATATAATCAGTCCTGGGAGATCCTATAGGTTTTGCAAGATACATTTAATAAGTCTTGAGATGTACCTACTAGATGGCTTGCTCGCAGAGATGATGAAGACCTGGCATAGGGCTAGGCCTACATCTAGCATGAAAAAGGGATGGCACTGTAGAAACTTCTGATGACAGATAGTATGGGACGATGATCAAATTATAAGAAGATGATGGCAACAACTATGATGAAGACTCTATGACTCTGTGATGATGACGATGCAATGAAGACCTGACCAAATGTGTTGATGACTGTGTAGAGAGAGAATACCTTCCTAGTTAAGAGGGAGTGTTGATGTATTTGTAACTTCGGAAGATATTCCAATGTATATTATCATTGTATGTTGTTGTTCCGCCATTGGGGATGTGTGTTACCCCTTTACGAGATGTCTAAATTGTGTCTAGACCTTGAGGTACAACCTCCATTGTAAGTCGGGGCAATAGTCCCCTGTCTAACATCATGTAATATGTAATTGTGGTCTCTCTAGGAGAAGTGGGCCCCATGTGAGATGACATGTAGGCCCGAGTCTTATATTTGGTCAGTGACTTGAAAGGGTATAAATAGGGAGGCGCTCTTCCTCATTTATACACAGTGCGCACCTCACACTCTCTCTAAGGCGCATGAGAGAGAGAGACCATTAGAGGAGGAGAGAAAGATAGCTGCTGAACATTTCTTATTACTGTTTTTGATCATCTTACTATTCTGAAGAAGTTTGCGGGGTTTTCTCCTTTATGGTTTCCTCGATGAAAATATTTGTGTCTTGTGTATCTTTTATATCTTATGCATTTTGCTGTACTTGTTATTCTTTCAGATAAAGATCCTAGATAATCTAATCAGATCTTAAGAAAATCTAACATAATGGCACTCTTTTATTGGGATTTCTTGGCGATGGGTTGTTTAATAAAGCAATACCTCTTTTTAATTTTCTTGTATTTTAGTTTAACAAGACCCCACCTATTAATGTGCAGGTCACTTGGACCAACTCTTAGGGTAGGTTATATCCAAAGATGGCCTTTTATGCTGCACATCATGGATTTAAAGGACGGTCTCATCGTTTGGCCCCATTACACAATTCACCGTTAGACACATGCTCTTCGTATCCCTTTGGGCTAGTCCAATTTGGGTTCTCATCATGTTAGGGTTTAGCCAGATCACCAGATTGACTGATCAGACAAGATCTACTAGGTTTGTCATCTTTGGGAGGTTGAGATTGAGGAACACTTCATCTTTTGAGTTCTTATCTATTACGAGATTCGCGGGCGCTTTCATTGTCTCTTTAGAGATCTCTTCTCATGGAGTCCTAGTCTTTGGCTAGTTTCTTTAGGTATCCCGATCAGAGATGTCTAGTCTTATACTTATAGGAGGCTCTCTAGCTTTGATCCCTCGTCCTCTACTGACATTCACAGTTAGGACCAACCTTCACTCAGTAGATCACTTCCTTTGTTTTGGTGCTCCCCTCCTCTAGGGACACCAAGAGATCAATAGAGGATGGTACTGCTTCTGACCGTAGACAAGTTAGGACACGCCAGACCACCTCTACGTCCTCTCGACCCCAACGTTGTGGTCAGCCTCGACCCTATCCCAACATTCGGTCTATAGGTTGCAACAACAAGCTCCGCAGTCTCGGTAGCGACACACTATCCATTATAGCTCTTCTTCCAATTCTTTCAGTCAATGTAGATAATATCAATGAAAAACGACAATTTCCCAAAAAACCACAATTTTTTTCAGGCTCCCAATAAATAAGCCTGAAAAAATTATGATTTAAAAAGAATCTTGACAACCTTCGTAAAAAGCACACTACAACCTTAAAAATCGCCATGCTGGAATTTCCGTGGGTTTAATGTCATTTTTTGATTTTCTTTTGGCATTTTGCTTTTGTGGATCGTTGGAGAAGGAAGGAGAAGGGCTTGTGGAGATCATCAAGCATTATGGAGACATCCAAACACCGAATTTCATCACCATCAAGATTTTTTTAGTGGAGCAAGGGTTCAAAATATTTTCAACCAGTTGAATCTTCCTCTCACAAGTATATATTTAATCCCACCATGTTAATGCTATCTTTTCCATTGATTTATGCAAGTTTGCTTGCTTCTTTCCTTGCCTCTTTGCTTGCCTAGAGTTTGCTCTTTGTTTGCCATTTTGCCAATGATTTTCATGCCCATAAAAAAATCACAATGTAAGGGTTTATTTTCAATGAAATAACAAGCTTGATTGCTAAATTTTTAGCCACCTTCTTTTTCTCATTTTTCATGGCTAACAATCTAAATTTAGAGGTCTGATTTTTTAAACCAAATGGCTGCTATTTTTTTCTAGTGGGATTTAATGTCATTTTTTTTGTGTATTTTGTGCCCTAGGTTTGAATTTTGAAGTTGTAAATTCCTTTTGCAAAAATGCCAGAGACTTTGGACCCATTTTGGCAGTATGGTGAGCTCGAGGATGGGACACATCGACTAAGCTTTTACTGCAAATTATGTGGGCATCATATAATGGAGGGATTAGCAGGTTGAAATACAATTTAGCTAAACTCCCTGGGCATGATGTTGGGCTTTGTACTGTAGAGACCCCAGAGATTATGAGATCTTCCCATGACTCAATGAAAATAATAGAAAGAAGGAAGAGATCGCCGTAAACAAAGTTGAGCTTGCAACTTTTGACATAGCAAGAGGTTCATGGGTATCTACTAGTACCAATGAGGGTAGTGGGAGGGGCTCCATAGATTCACCTTCCATGAGGGCCTCGTCCGTTTTTGTTCCATGAACTGGTGTTGGAGCACAACCCTTCCATCAAATTAGTCATAAAGAAAGGGGAGAAGGAAGAAGTAGACAAGGTTATCGAGAGGTGTCTTTTTTGGAGTGACTTACATCTCACAATCACCAAAAACAATCCATTTTGGAAACCGATGTGCAATGCCATCGCAATTGTTGGCCCAGGGTATAAAAGTGCCACATTTGAGGAGTTGCGGGGGCCAATCCTTCAAGCAGAAAATGAGGACATCAATGCCAGGTTGGGGGAGTTCATGCAATCATTCGAGACCAATGGATGCACAATCATGTTTGATGGCTGGATAGATGGGAAGGGTAGGACCCTTCTAAATTTCTTGGTACATTGTTATAGAGGTACCATGTTCATTAAATTGGTTGATGCATTGACACATGTAAAAGATGCAACACTTATGCGAGTTGATGGATGGGTTCATCCAGGATATTGGGGTGCACAATGTTGTGCAAATGGTTACAGATAATGCAAGTAATTATGTGGCTCTTGGTAGTGCTTATGGAGAGACACCCCACATTGTTTTGGACTCCATGCACTGCTCACTGTATTGATTTGATGATGAAGGATATGGGGAAAATTCACTTCATAAAGGAGGTGATTGATTAGGTTAGGAGCATCCCCAAATTCATATACAATTGTGCTCTTGTTCTCAACCTCATGAGGAGGCACACCCGAAACAGGGAGTTGTGTCGTTTTGCAATCACGTGTTTTGCCACCAACTTCATCACTCTTCAGTCTTTGCTTCAATTTCAGTTTGAGTTGAAGCAAATGTTTGTGATGAGTGGCATGATTGTGCTTGTAGTGGGAGAGAGGATGGGAGAGCCATTGCTAAGTTGGTGTACACTGACTCCTTCAGGGAAGGAATATAAGAAGTGTGCCCAGTGAGTGAACCTTTGGTAAAGGTTCTGAGACTAGTTGATGGTGATAAGCCCATAATGGGCTATTTGTATGAGACCATGGATAGGGCCAGAGAAACCATCCAAACTAATTATGTGGGCAAGGGTGCCCTTGGGTACAACAGGCGAATGATGTTATGGGATTTGATTCCTAGTCGATGAACATGATGCTTCATCGATCCATTCATGCAACAACACTCTTCCTCAACCCTGCATTTTCCTACAAATGCAATTTTGATTTTGATGGCGAGGTGATGGAAGGGCTCCTCACTTGTATTGAAAGGATGGTAATTGATTATGAGACTCGCAATGCAAGTAATCGCTAGATAGAAGTGTATCAGGATGGTTCTGGACTATTTAGCTTTGCTGATGCTATTCGTGAAAGGAACACTTTCATGCCACATAAGTCATTAGAGTGTTTTATTTGAAAGTTAAATTATGTTTTCTTTATTTCCTATTACAATTTTCCACTGTAATGAAATGTAATTTAGTTCCCCTTCTTTCTTATTTGTTGTAGATGTTTGTTGGCGAACCTATGATGCAAGGACAACAAATTTACAGAAATTTGCCATCAGAATCTTTGGCCAAACCTGTACCGCTCGGGATGTGAGCCAAATTGGAGTGTATTTGAAAATATACACTCGAAGAAACACAATAGCTTAGAATTTCAACAAAGTAATTGCATTTAATGTAATTTATGATCCTCCAACATATTATAATTTATGACCCTCAAGACTCATTAAATTTTTTATTACCCTCTTACAGGTTGGAGATCCCATGTCTTAATGACTTGGTGTATGTCCATTACAACTTTTGCCTATGGATGACACAAATAAGGAAAACACCGAATGTGGATGCCATCTCCTTTAGACAATATTGATAATTGTCTAAGTGGAGGGTGGAAATTGAGTTTCCTATCATAAAGAAGGCACCTGCATGGTTAGAGCTAGAAGAGGAGTAGCATGAAGGGTAGCAGCAAGAGGAGGAGGAGGGCAAGGAGCGGGAGGAGGAGGAGTAGGTTGGAGACATATGGAGGCTGATGTGCTAGCATCAATATTAGAGATATGTGTATCTCGGGATGTTCTCCATGTGGTTCTGCCTAGCATGGAGGTACATTATCAGTATAGGCAAGAGTGTGGGGTGTGAGATACACTCTGCCAGTAGTCATGGATTCAATGATTGGAGACATGTAGAGGTTCAATGACTACTTCCAGTTAGATGCGAGGAGTGCATGAATGCATAAGTTCTAATGTTGTGTGAGGTGCATGATGCATGTGCATGTGCATGGGAAAGTAGGTGTGCATGTGCATGAGAGATGCATGATGCATGTGCATGGGAAAGTAGGTGTGCATGTGCATGAGATTTTCGCATTGCATGAGCATTTTTTTTAATGCACTAGTGTGATTCTGTGCATGAAAATGAAATTAGGGTTCTGGAACCCTAATCTCATCGATAGATTAGAAAAAGGCATTCGGGGGGAAAACGTCAATGATCACTTGTGAGATTCAGGTGTCCAAAGAGGAGGGTGAATCAGTGCATGCAAGAGGGCACATTCTAGAGAGGAGAAGGTGTGGTCTAGTAGAGAGAGATGGTTTAGATATGAGATAGATTGGGTACACTTCATTTGTGGCAGAGGGAGAACACTTCGGTGACAGAGATTGTTTCCAAGAGAGGTCGATCTAGCTACATAACGCAATATTGATTCACCAGTCAAAGGAGGGCGCATTCCTTGAATAGAGGGGTACATTTCACTGAGGAGGGCGAGCTCTGAGATAGGAGCAGCTCATCCATACCTGAGAGAGGGCATCACTGGGATAGTGATTTAGAGACAAAGGGGCGAGAGGCTCCAATCAGTTAACAGTTCGGAGATAGATACAATCATCCAGAGGGGCGCATCACTCGTCTTTCTATCAGAGTGCAGACTTGATCATCAGAGCCTTTGTGGCTCAGAGATAAGTCTAGTTTTGATTGACTCCATTGTATGTATTGTAAACTGCTTAAGATTATAAAAGTTGTTCTATACTCTCTCACTAGTTTTCTTGCAAGGGTTTTGTTATCACGAATCTTGTAGTTTCCTCGTGGGGTGATCCTATCTAGGATGGTAGAGGAAAGGAAACTAAAGTCGTGACCTACGATATCCAAGACCTCTGAAAGAACTCAAATGTCACACCAGTTAAGAATACCGATACTTCGGACTGTAGTGAATATACTAAGCCCAGGGGGCGTCCCTATAACTAAGATGACCCTAAAAATAAGGAATGCAAGTAAATAACCTAGGGAAACTTGATTATATCTCTTAGTATTATAATTAATTAGAGTTTTGCACAGCTACTAAGAGATTTCGAGTGTACGTATGTAAAGCCTCAATTTACCCTAGGGTTTTAAGCATGGAAAATTGGATCTAGGGGTAAACGGTGAAATTAAGTGAAATTGGACACTCGGATTGATTGCTAGGTGTAAGATAAGGCGATTGAAGGTGAAACTAGCAATACCCAGTTTGCAGATCTGAAAATACCCACTCCTCCCAAGGAGGGTGTCTTCCCCTAAGAGGCAGACGAGTGCGTTAGGTGGGAAAATGGAGTTCGATGGTCCTGAAAATTTAGACTTAAGGGTTTTATGAGTATTCCAAAATTGGTTTCAAGTTTTATATCTCGCCGCAAACTAGAACCTGTAGATCTAAGAAATGAGGGTTTGATGAAAGAAAAACGCAACCCTAATTAAATACCGAGAAAAATGATAGATCTTACTTGGGAGAAACCTACCTGATGTTTTCGAGGATGAATGCCGAGGTGATGAAGATTATTTCTGCATAGATCAAGTGAAGGAATGATGAAAACCCAACTTTGTTGAAAACGCCCGAGGAAGCCAAATGTGCCCTCTCTCTTGCCAAGCCAAGTAAATAACAATGAGAACGACAAGAAAAATGACAAATGCTGACTAGAAGTAATGAAATAAGAGAGTAAGAAATCATATGATAAAAATACTCCCTGTATCCACAAATCTGGAAAGAAGAGTACGGTGGACGTCCCCCATAGGTGCACCCCTCTCCAAATTGACTTTCCTATCAAACAAATGGGTCCAGAAAAACATGCCACAAATTCACCAATGATCTCCAATGCAAGCGAGAAATAATGTTAGTCAATCACAAAGAACATTCTTGAATCATCCACAAAAGACAAGAGATCTCATAAATATTTTCTTTTATTATTTAAGAGCCAATGGTGCCAAATTTCTCGACGGGGTACAATGGGGGGGTCTCGTCTTTATGTAGCTTTTGAGAGATGCAAATGCTAACTTACTTTTACATTTGACGGTTGAGATTATAACATCATCAACGGTGAAGATTAACTTTACACAGATTAATTTGACTAGATCAATGGGGGCGCACTTTTTTCCCAATGACACCTTGTCTAAGTCAAAGAAAAATATAACATAAGATATGATCAAGATAATACATCAAAGGGGGTCACTAGGGGCTTAATTCACCCTAGGTCCCATTACAACCTCACAACATAAGATATAACAGTGTAATACATCAAGTGGCCAAGTTGAGGGGCGCCCCTTGGGGGATGTCCTCACTGGCTAAGCCAAAAAAAAAAATCTTGGACCAAATGCTGATTGAAAATACTGAAGAACTGTCCAGGGAACCAAAATACATCATCTGAGAAGTTTCCCTGCCATTTCCTTGACCCAACAGGCCAAATCAATTTTTTCAGTGAATTTCCTAGTTCATTTCTGGTGGTACCTCCTCTGAAACTGAATAAAATCATCATAACTTTGTCCAGCATGAGAACTGGGGCAAACTGACTATACTGGATGATTTGGAGACATAGAAGAATGATATAAGTGACTACTGATACCCCCTGGAACACTGCAATGTTCTAGGAGAACCAAAAAGTTTGCAATCTGAAATAAAATTTGATCATTTGGCCAATAATAAAGTGATAATAATCATTGATCATGAGATCCAGGGCCAAACTCTGAAAACTGAAATCGTATTATTGGTCCTGGGCATGTCTGGGACAAATATAAGGATTATTGTTTTTTGAGTCACTGCCTTGGGAACTGTATTTGACTTGGTCAACTTTGTTGACTAGGTTAAAGTACTCAAATTGTAGATGAGATACTGTACTAATATGATCCTGCATGTATCCAAGGTAAGAAATGCTCCAATGGTGTATATCAAAACCCAACTTAAGTCATGCTTTTCAGAATCATGGTGTCAATAATAATAACAGTAAGTAAGATATACCTGTGCCTTTGAAAGATCTTAGTACCTTTTGGAAATCCCTTGTGCATGCCATGCTTACAAAGTTTAAACAGTTTGCTAGTGCTGGGTGAAGGTGGAAATTTGGAAAACAAGGCTTAAGGTAAAGGGGAATGACTCACAACTGACTTTGACTAAGTGATCTCTCCGAATGATAATCGATACACTCAACCAAAAAGACATATGCATGACAAATAGTAAGAGGGAATGGCTGTGTTTCACAAATGGATAAATTACTTGGGCTTTTTTCCTTTAGACTCTAGCAAGTTTTCCTTTTCATTACTTCACAATACAGGTCAACCTTCGAAGGCAGGTGCCCTGGAAGCCTTCTGGGCTCCAATACTGACAAAGACATAGCCTTTGCAGGCTAGTCTCAACCTGTTGCCCTATGGGGGAAAATGAGTCGAGCACTATACAAAGAGTGAGTGCTCATCCTTTGACCATTGATATTTTTTCAATAACTTTCATTTTCACATAAGATAGTAGTCAACCTACAAGAGTAGGTGTGTTGGAAAGCCTTCTGGGCTCCAGTAAATGACTAAGGCTTAGCCCTGCTGCCAGTGAGCAGTCCATAGCCCCGACATGTTTGCCTCACCCTGCTGCCGCTGTGGAGGGAAGGTGATCCTTACAGTATACAAAGAATGAGTGCTCAACCCCATGGCCACTGACTATTTTTTAAACATTTATACTTTGCATCATTTAGATTAGCTTTTACGTGTTCCAATTATTTAGTGTTTAGCAACACTGTTTGGAGGACTAAAGGAAAATTACCCAGTGAACTCGGCCACACTGGCCAAGCCACATACTTCATAGCCAAAGACACATAACAACATGGAGTCTATCATGCATAGGGGTCAAGATGGGGCAAAGATCTTCAATCTCACAAGTCTCAGTGAATCTAAGTCATGGGATAAAATTCAACAACACATGAACTGGATGGATGGGGACAAATGACATATGGGACTTGTTATCACACAAAGTGTAGCTACCCACTTGAGGTATCCTATCCGAGACGGTAGAGGTAAGGTGGCTAACCGGTGACATCGCAAGGGCCTCATCCACTACGGGTAAAAGGGTAATTGTCACACCGCATGGGCTCTTGTCACTTTAGATCAAGTCGAAGAATGATAAAAGGGGAGACCCTACTAGCCTAAAAGGGCTAGCGCAACTACTCAAAACACTCCTAGGGTTTGGCAATGGATAAAAGAGGAGAGATAATGAGTGGATAAAACTAGATCTATGGAATAAGTGTGGTATAGAGGTTAGGGCCAAGTTGGAGAGGCTTAGTAAAGATAAGAAATGACCCAACTTGATTGAGATTGTACCACAAATATTTTAAGTAGATCTAGTGAGATCTAGCCAAATAGAAAAAAACCTGTGTTGCAGGGGTACCTGTCTCTAGGGGCTGGGTTCGCGTCCCCGTCCCGGGTACCGTCCCCAAGTCTCGGAAACCTGGTCGGGGGCCTCACAGACGTCCTCTGAAGTCCCCATTGAAGTCCCCAAGTACGGAAAACCTTTTGACAGAAAACAAGAAACTTGGGGACTTCAGGGGACCCTGTCTCCCGATTTTGGGGACTTTGAGGAAACTTATGTTTGTGAAAAAAAAAAAAAATTATTATTATTTTTTCTTTTATGAATAGGGGCAGGGTGGGCATGGCCCCCCCTACCCTCTTAACACCCTGTTTCCGCCTCATACACACTTTATGATACGGGAAAGTCTCCAACCCGCTTTGTGTGTCCTTGGGGGCAAGTTAGAGCTAGGGACCACTGTCACCACAGTCCACAACTCCTCCGTTTAGGCTTGATCCCAACAGAGCCAAGGGGGGTAGTCCCTACGGAATACTAAGTTCCAGATTTATTAATTAATTACAAATATATTAAAGGGATCCTATTAAGGTTACAAAATTACAAGACCAGTGCCTAGATTAAATGGAGTCAAAAGATTACAAGTTACAAACTTACAAAAGAATAAGAATGATTATCCACAGTTGCCTACGCTAAGCAAGATTTACAATATTAACAATATGAACAAACGCTAAAGAATTACACAATATGAACAAGTTATTGTATCAAAGATCAAAGGACAGATTACTTTTAAGTTACAAGGTTAAGCAATGCGATTACTTAAGCAAATGAATTAAAGGTGTCACCATATGAGATTGCAAAACTGAAAGAAAACTTGTAACTGAGAAATGAAAGTGCTTGCAGTAAAAGCCTTGAACAGT
>LPNX010618000.1:301010-324101 GCA_001517045.1 Pseudotsuga menziesii | reverse complement strand
TTTTTGGACACGGAAATTTTCGTGTCCGACACGTATTAGGGCCGTTTTCGTGTCCGACACGCAAAATACGGGACACGGAGGCATTTAGGACGTGTCCTGTGACTTAGCCAGCATATAATCAAAATCAACCGAGTCTCACTGCTAAATTAGGTAACAAAGCAACATCAAAATCCATATGCACAAGCCATAATATCACCTCGGTCATATACTTGCACTGTATCTGAAACCAATCTGAAGATCACTGGAAAAGCTGCTGTTGCTACATATCATGGGCACTATAACCATCTCTGCTTTGGGTCATGAAGGAATGGCTAACTCAGTCATCGAATATGGGGTCGTGAGGCTCTGTCATGGCATAGAATTGGTCAATCTGGATACTCAAGATCTGCTGAAAGTGGGAGATCATCAATTGATGGCTCATCATCTACTAATCTCATAGCAAAGGGTTGGCTTGAAGAAGTGCCCAGTACTGCTCAGAAACAAAAGTAGCCCAACTACTATATGTGTGACAACAGGACCAACACAACACTAAGGTTTAATCATTTGTGTAAAGCATGGCATGGGCAACGATCTTCAACATTGAGCTCTTTGATCGATCTTAGCACAAGTTTAGCCATCAGTATTTATAAGCATAGGTCACCATGATCATCCTACCAAAACAAGCCTAGGTGTTTAATATACATCACAAAGCAAAAAACAAACCAAGGAAACATATACCTGTCTCCATCTGATAAGCCCCTCTATAACTGTGTGTACCATATCTGCTCTGCTACTTTGCTCAAATCAACTAGGTCACCACTGAAATCATCTCAATGGACAAGAGAATCTCAGTCTTGGAAAGGAAACACTGCTAAACAAGGCTTTGAAATGGCTGAGGCTGTAATGATCCATGCTAAAACCCCATGCCAATAAATAGCTCAGAAGAATAAAGAGATCAATCTGTATGCTGCATCATGGTAGCCCAACTGCAATGTATATGTGATAACATGTTTTTCTAGGGTCTTTGACCAAAAACTTCTGTGTCTTATTGCTTATGTGTGATTGCTATTGTTGTTACAGAGTAGTAGAAGATCTCATGTGTTGCAAGTTATAATTATTGCTTTATGTTTTTACATTCTCTGGGATTGAGATCGGTATTAGTATATTGCTTGAGATTAAAGGGATTTTTGACTATGTTGAGATCTAGGATTTTCAGTGAGCCCTAATATCTGAAAAATATACAATCAACATCACCTTCTACAGTGATCGATGCAGTAAGTTCCTGCTCTACACCCATCAGTTGCTGTCAGATATTAGATTCAAGGCCAGGGCCTTCTACTACTAGTGCTAGGTGCAAGCCTGGCAAAGGGCCCATGCCTTTTTCCCGTAAAAGGGGGAGATGGCATTGATATTAGATAGCTAGCTGCTAGTTTTATGACTTTTGTCATTGTACATCTACCTCTAGGCTCTGATACATTTATATATGTGATGTCATTTTGTATTGGTTATCCACTTTTGAGACCTTGAATGGACAACTATTAGGTTTTAGGATTCAATATCGACTTTGATGTATCATTTTTTATTTCGAGATTACTATTTTGAGATTCCTTCATTAGGCCTCGGATGTTAGGAGAGACACTTCCAGTGCTCCCAGCGTCTCTAGTGTGTCATGACATTCTTAGCATTTTTGTATCGCAGATCCCTAATTCACCCTCCTTATACAATTTTCTTTTGTGTAGTCTCTCTTTGTACTTATCTCTTATGGGTTGGCTCTCCATCTTTAGAGATATCTATTTTTGGCTTTATGATAGGGTTTCACATCTTGCTTTATATAGGAGCCACCTTAGCGCTCCCACTTTGTACAGAGATTTCGACAACACACAGTCCCATTGACTTACTTTTGTGGACATTGGTTGGACATTAATACAATTATCATATCTTATCTTATCTACCAGCTATGGTGCAGTTGCAATGACTTTTATCCTTGGGATTCCAATTATTATTGATAATGATGTTTTCTAGTGGAGGTCTGATTACGATGAAAAACATTTATCCCTATGACTGCAACATCCCTGATAGTTGTTTTTTACTTGCAGAGTAGCTTAGGCTTTGGTTGCATCCATCGTTAAAATCATCGTAGCATAATTCGAGTACGAATACTAATACAATTCGATTTGGAAAAAAAAAGGGAGCAAAAAAATCTAGTATGGAAAAAATATGATAATAGGTTGCTTGTACATTTAAAAAAACATATTTTTCAAAGATTAGAAAATTTAAAAATATAGATAAATCATTCAAGCTTTTCATGTAGCATTCATTGAGATTTGATTGTGAGAAGTGCATCCAGTCTATGAGCTATAGGAGCGGCCACATTTGAACTTAATTAGGCTATGCTGTTTTACTAAGTTTATTCAAATCACGTGCCCAAACCAGAAGTTGACAGGTAGGTCATTTGGCCTTTTCTGTTTACTAATTATGTGTTAAATAGTCAATATCAACTTATTTTTGTCCTTTGTAAGAAGAGAATTCAATGGACCAAAATGGAAGGCAGGCAACCATGTGGGCTGTGACTATGAATACGCAAAATTCTGCAAAATACACAAAAAAAATCTGCAAAATGTAAGTAGGGAAGTCATCAAGGAAATTGCAAGATACTACGTACGAGCTTCAAGTGAATCCACAAGCTTTTGAGGATGATGGCAGCATGTGGCGGGTGGACTTGTGTGGGAATATCAGGCCAAGAGCAAACTAAGCGATTATAAAAATAAATTTTTTAGTTGGTTATTTCAATGTAATGCAGATTCCAAGTATTGGGAAGGGAGAGCACAGATGTTGCTTGGTGAATTTTGCTGCATTGCATTGAATCACACCCTCACTAACTCAGCGTCCACTCCATTCCAATGCATGTTGTGGTGTTGTCGAAAGCAAAGATGGGTGGAGATTACAGTAAAAATACTGGAGATGAATGGGATTGCCGTAGCATTAACAAGTTTAATCTCCAAGGGTCAGTAATTGTACTGTATCCATACTACATCGAATATATGTCGATTTTCGTACTCCCTCCGACTTTCCATACGGGAAATGCCTATATGGCCGAATTATGCTACTATGATTAAAATGACTTTTCTTCAACACGAAATAGGTGCAAGTACAAAAAACAACTTTTGTAGACTTCTAAATAAACATTATTCAGAATTTCAATTGCTTAAAATATCTAGCAATGTAATAGTGACGTTCACTTTTGAGGATGCCACAAAACGATTTTGTTTTCTGCATAATACAAGAATCACTTTCTTAATGTATATTTTATCAGAGCTTTGTAGGTTTTGTGCATTTTCAAAGTTTAATCTTGATGACATCTTAAGTATTGGTAGATTAGTCCTATTTTTGCTTTTAACGTCATGGGTAACAGTATTCATTTTGAAGCAATTTTTTGAATGGCCTTTTTTAGAAGTTACCTTCTCAAGGGAATTCATGTTATTTTTTGCTGTAATATTCATTATTAAAAAAAAGAGTACTATTGCTTGATAGTTAAGACAAATTTGCAAGTAATCGTGATCCATTTTAATTCTCTAAATTAATTATCAGGTTGTTCCTCTTCCAAATGTACCTTTATTTTGGAATCTGTTTCGTGCACATGCTCACTGGCGAGCTCTTCAGGTGTGTTTCCATTCAAAGGATGAAGGATTATACATCTCCAATGCTAGGACTATTTCTGATGAAATTTGTTACTTCTTTGTTTTTTATTTTCTTAAGATACTTATGAAAGGGTTTTTTTTTTGTTTCTAGATGGTAATCATCTTCCTTCTGTTTATACTGATGCTGAGTGCATAAAGGCTTTTCTCTTTGGAATGCAGAATTTTTTTAAAGAACTTTTTTCTCTGCAATAGCTTGTTATGTTTTAATCTTCCATGTTTATCTATTCCTATAAAAGATGACAATTAGATAAACATATAAACACATTAAAAAATTGTTTATAGTTACCACATTTAGTGATACCTTGCCGCATAATTGATATCAGTTTTTACTGTGAAGGGAAGAATTTTTCTTCTTAGGATTTAATTTAAGTCTGTATTGATTTTTTCTTTAAGGGGTGTTAGTAAATTTGTATTTGATTGAGTAGGTATGCATTGGATGCTAATCACCAAAACTATCTCTTTCTTCTTTGTGCTTATCCCTTTTGTATGCAAAGCCAATCTTAAACACTTGACAATGCTGAGAAAGAGGTGGAAAAACAAATGAAGGAGATTTTTCATTGGGGATTCATTCAACCATTGAAGTCCCCATTTGGTGTGCTAGTGTTATCGTTAAAGAAAAAAGATAGCTTCATGAGGATGTGTTACCCCCGATATTGCATGGGTATACACGTGATATTTATCACATTCTTATGGAGGTGACAAGCTGATCAAGCTATGGATATGGTGTGATGGCATGCTATCTGGGTTTTGACTCTGGTTATGCTCCAAATTTTTAGGCTTTTGAAAGGAGGTATCTTGCAGTAAATTGCATCAAGTAGCTAAAGGGGGATTCCTCAGGCCTATTCCAGGGAAGAGTGCTCAGACTTGGTGAATAAGGTTTATTTTATTCTATTTACAAATCAGCTGTAGCATTGACTTCTTGAGGCATCACATGAAACTCTCTTTGCTGGGCGCTTGTTGTATTTCCACCCAGCAGAAGCATGTGTACTAATTGGGAGGGTGAACCATGTCATAGATGCTTCAGGGGAGGTTGTTTATAGCATGTAATGTCCTCATCCGATTAGGCAACAAAACACCCGCTAACCTACTTAATCCCCATAGGTTCGAGCGGGTACTGCATAAGAGGGGATTGACTGAGGACATTTGGTACTTAGAACAACTCGGGACACACATTCAGTACTAAAGTCAGCAGTAGGCTAGAAGAAGCCTTTTCTCTTTAAGCTTAAAAGTCAACATCAAATTAGAATCGCATGCATGCAAAAGTAAAAGCACAAACCCTAAAAGTGACATGAACCCTAAAAGCGCATAAGGATCTATTTAAGAAGAATGAGGGGGCCTAAAGAGATACCTATGTTTATTATTGATTGATTTGGATATTTGAGCAGCAATACAGCGTGCAGCTACGGCAGTTGCGGTTGAGGACGGAGTCTTCAACTAACGAGAGCTCCGCAGTGCAATATTTGCCCTAGTCTCCTTCAGGAAACCATCCATTTTTTTCACCACATCTATTGCATTCATCATTATTCAGTGTTCCAGTGTATGCCAGAAGATTATTTGCAGGTTCATCCATACAACTGGGGGCATTTAATTGGAAAACCCAAGTCATTCACCAGGACTCCAGATCACCATATTTCTTCCGCATGTGGCCTGCATCCTCACTGACAGGATCACTCTACTGCCTTGAGTGATTATCAACCACCAGATTGCTCACCTGGAGCATCTAGTAGCAGAATACAGAGGTGTGGGGGCGTGAGCATTAGTCAGGTAGATCAATTCACTAGGGTATCTGGAGGGGTCCAAACTCCTACATGCTCCGACCATCCTCTCAGGCACGGGCACACCTACACTCCGACCAACTTTCAGCTGAAACTGACCACCCCTTCATAAAACACGTCATCCTTAGCTGATTCAGATTGCTGGGGGTATTACGGAGGAAAAAAGAGGTTATCTCTCCATCAGTTCAGTTTATATTGCATGCGTATTCTCTCTGGAGATTTATCAGCCGGCTTATTAGTGGTAAGTGTTCATTCTATCCTGCAAACCCTTACCCTAAATGCAGCTATAATATAGGGTAATTTTGCATGCCCGACTATTTCGAAATTTTGCATAGAATTAGAAAATATTAGTATTTGGGATATTACACAGCATGTTATCACATATATAGTAGTCAGACTACAATATTCTATTTTTCAGATATAGTACATTTTTCAGCCAGATCTCTTACATATGAGATGCTGAGATGAGCAGTTTTGACGGATCATTATTTTGTCAGTGGACTATTATACTCTCCCATGTCAGGACTGAGTCTCAGGACACTCAGATTCGAGGACTGATGTAGCCATTCAGTCATTTGCAGAGCAGTTAGTGATGCCCAGATTGCTGTTAGTGTTTTCTCATTGGATAGATGATGGTTCAGCTGGATTATTTGCATGATTATGACTCAGCATTTATTATATTGTGTTATGGTTATCATTGCTCTTATACTCATCTTTGTGACATATACTAGCATTTAGTGTCATGATCTGGCGGTCATAAATATATGGACTTGGATGTATTTGTATTATGTATTGATGTCCCTACTTAGACTTAGAAGTTCCTAATCTATACTCATTGGTTTTACCGTCCCTAAGGAGAATAGAGGTAGTCATTCCCACCATACTCTGGCTTGCTAGTGTTGGCTTCATTGATTCATTGTCTCCACCCATCCATTTCCTTCCAGTTTTGTTTTTTTAACCCCACTTACTACTTGACTTGTGGCATGGAGGACCTTTCCCTACTAGAACCTTTGTTGGACAAACCTTCCTGTTTATATTGTGTCTCGGCTCTGAGTTGGTGACAAAACTTGCCTTTGGTGAGTTGGATTGTATACCTAAATCAATCTTGTCGGTTGTTCTGATGTTTGGCACTATGTAGAACTCCTCCTAGTCACTTGAGATGTTGTTGGCTAAAACCGAAAGCTCATGTACTACTTGTATTGGAAATTTATATATGCGCCCATGGAAAATGTAAATTATAAAATGTGTTTTTTAACATATGTGAGCAAAGGGCAAGAACAATGAAATGCTAAAATACCCCGTGAAGGGTATAAGGAAAAGTCCCAAAAGCAATGGTTAAATATATGCTATATCCAAATATTGCTGACCTGATAAATTTGAATATGTCCTGGATGAAAGTTGCGATTAGTTGTGCTTTTGAGCACTGGTGAAGTCCCAAAGGATCATATAGGCCAAAAGGCCATGGAAATAAAATTGATGGTCCTAATGAAATTGGATCAAACTTGATGTAGACATGATGCCTAAGTTGAATAAGCACTCTCTGAACAACTCAACCATTTGTGAGGCACTGCCATTCCTTGTGTTGTTGTTTGTCCAGCATGTGGTTATAGTGAGTATTCCCTTTCCATATCCAAAGTGTCATGATGTTAAGTTGGTAGTCATCCTTTTCCCTAGCCTTGTCAATTTCAGCCTTCACCCTTCACTAGCAAATTGACTACAACTATAAAGTGAGTATAGTCCTGAAAGTATGGTCTGAGTAATAATAAATAAAACCCTATATAGGTATTTGGTTGATGTACCACTAATGAGGTGACTGCTACTTGTTATGATTGTTGCTTAAATGATTTGTAGAGCATGTCTTAGCCTTATAACACTTGCAGCAGATGGATGATAGTCTGAGTTATATTATTGGTATCTGGTCACTTACAGGTGATTATATTGTCTATTGGATATTGTTGATGACCAGACAGAGACGTAGAAAGGGTATGAGTATACACCCTAGATAGATTTGGACTCCCTGAGTCTAATGAGATAGCTTATTTTCAGTTCCGGGCACTTGCAGAGATGGTCAGGCTCATTTTACCCTTCTGATGTAGTTTTGCTTCACATGAGTATGTGTCTGAGCAGGGAGATGTTTTTATTGGGTCTCCTAGGGCACTGTATGGGGCATAGGGGGTGCAACCACTTGATTGTACCATAGTACCCATATCCCAGAGAGACTGGTGGGCTTAGTTGGACAACGCAGGCACCCTAGGAGATTGTTTTGGCAAGTTCACATTTCCCGAGGCAGATTAAAAATGATTAAATGGCTATTGAAGAAATCGATTTGGGCTATTGAGGCAAGGAAATGACATGGGATGAGTCATGATGATGAGAGTGACGCCCTCCGCACCTTCTCTAGCAGTTGTAGCACCTGATTGGGCCCACACCTATTTTTCGGGCATTTTTATTTTATTTTTTGGAGCTTTTGGGATGCTCACGATTTCCTCAAGGAGGCACAAAGTCAAAAAGTTAGAATATTATATTATTTTATTGTGCCATGGGGCACCCAGAGGGAGTTAGTTAACACTCCATGGACCCACCATGTGCTTCATTTATTTCTTGTTGAGTGGGGTACCCTCTTTATGGGTGATCTAGTCCACTTTGGTACTTTATGGTTATATTGATACATGTATTGTATGCTGAGCTCATTGCAACCATTGATTAGAACATTTATATCTTTTAATCTTAGCCACTCGTTTTGAAAGTGGTTAGGATTTTGGTTCTCATTTTCTATTTAAAGGAGAGAGCTTCTCATTTGTAAAGGGTCTTTGGCTCTTGGATCTGATTAATAGAAAAACTTTCTTGTGGATATTTTTTGGATCTCCTTTGCATTTGGTGTTCTTATATGGTGATTGGAAAGTCTTTTGCTTCCTAGCATTTGGGAAATTGTTGCAAGATCTATACATTTTTGGGAATCTTTGTCTTGTCTACAGGAGGGCGACTTCAGCTTGGGGGTTTTTGCAGGGGGACTTCAACTCGCTTGGATTGTCTTCGTTTTTTATCAGGGGGTTTTCGTTAGTGTCATTGCTATCTATGATTTTCTCTTGCTATTTTTCTGTAGCATTTAGCTTTTTCTCATGCGGCAACAAATCTGATATGGTTGACGTTTGTTGTGTAGGAGAGAGGGCGCATTGACTCCTTGGGGCAAAACGTTGGACATAGAAATTGTTCAAAGATTCTCAAATTGATCGAGATAGTAGGGATCATCACCTTCAAGGCATCTACAAGGATTTCCAGGTAAGATTTGCAGGTTAGTTCTTTTCTTCCGGATCTCAACCCATTGACACATGCTTTTCTTCAATTTTTTGAAAAATCCATAAATAATAAAAAACCAAAAATACTAAAAAATAAACCGCACGATCTCTTGACAAACCACTGCTGGGTTTTGTAGATTGGGCCTCCCTCTCACCAATTCACCCCTAACGCTGAGCCAGTTTGGCCTCGTTTGCCCTAGATCTGAGAAACTGCCTTCTCAAACCCTAACGCCCCTCACTAAATTTTTGACTTTTTCCGAGATCTGATTTTTCTGGGAAAATAACAACTTGGGTTTGTAGATCGGGTCCTCCTCACTCCAAATCACCTCCAGCGCTGAGCTAGAGGTTGATAGATTGCCCTAGAGCTGAGAAATTGTCTTCTGGGATCTTAGCATTTCTCATCATTTTTTTGACTTTTTCCCAGATCTGATTTTTCCGGCATTTTTCCAACTTGGGTTTGTAGATTAGGTCATCCCCTGAGAAGTGAACCCATCCCATAAATCATAATGAATTCAGATGTATTTTTGAACCACATGAAGGAATTAACC
Organism: Pseudotsuga menziesii; assembly: GCA_001517045.1. NCBI lineage: Eukaryota > Viridiplantae > Streptophyta > Pinopsida > Pinales > Pinaceae > Pseudotsuga > Pseudotsuga menziesii. The sequence goes on along the minus strand of LPNX010618000.1, from coordinate 314,805 downwards.
AAAAACATGATTGAAACTACAAGACAAATAAACGAAAGGGATAGATGGAGGTCAGACTACGGGTATGAGGATGATCTCGAGCATGACTATGGGTATGAATCTAGTTATCCCAATCTTTGATACCCACCAACTTCCTCACCCATGCAATAAAGATTTCCCAACCATCTCGAGTGGACCTGTAAGTCGACATGAACCTAGAAGTCAGTCCCAGTCAAAGCCCTATAGCCAAGTAACCAAAGTTGTTAAAAAACAAGACAAACAGTCTCCTTTGACTTTTCTGAAATACCGGGAGCACCTCTTTCTATGCCAAACGATTACACTAGGAGGTTGCCCCAGTTTAGTGGAAATAATGATATATCTATTGAAAGTCTTTGGACATTCTCTGGGATTACATGGAAATTAGAGGCGCGGACAATGAAGATGTTTTTATGAGAGCCTTAGGAGAATCCTTGCAAGGGGATGTTCAACTATGGTTTGATCATTTAGCACTAGAATTCATCACTGGGTATGACATGTTCACAGATCTGTTAATAGATAAGTGGGGTAGGAACACTGATGATTCTTTAGAGTGTGAAACTAGCAATGATTATGATCAGTATATTGGCAATTTGCTTTCTCAATTTGATCATTCCTCTCCTGAAATGTTCCAAATTATGAGCGTGCCTGCAATCCATAAGAATGTTACAGAGTACTTTGAGGATAATGTTTCAAAACCTCATGATGAAATTAAGAGGGATATCAATCAAATCATACAAGATACTCTGTTATTATTACCTGAAGCAATCACAGAGCAAATCTTGGATTTAATCCGTGGAAGGGAACCTAACAATCAAGAAACATCCATAGTTGAGCCTTCCATTTGTGAGTCCATTAAAGAGCCTTTAGAAGAGCAACTCCATAATCATTTCCTAATTAACGATAATATGATTTAGTATTCAAGCCATTTGAATCTGGATTTAGACTTCGATGAAATAAAATTTAAATCAAACTTCTGTTGAAGAGCAATCTTGTGGTCTTTTTGTGATTGAAAAGCACGCCTGTAAGAGTGATAGGGAAACTGAAACCGAACTTATTGATGTTTTTCCTTATCTAGAGCCTAAAGAAGAACAATCACATGATGATATAATTATAAGTGAACTTGATCAAGAACATTGCAATGAGGAGCCTTGTCTTGATAGTATTGATAGAATCCTTCATCCAATCCTTAATGCGAATATGTTGGTTCAATATGTGGATACTGACCTTGTTTCGAATATTGAAATCACTGCTGGAATTAATTTGAAAGCTCTTTCCTCTCATCAAATTCCGAGATCAATTATTCCAAGTCTGGGAGAAAATTTTCAATCCACCCTCCTGTCCCAACTTTTCAAGTCTACTTTTATGGGTTTGTCTTTTAATCAAGTTGTCACTTTCGAAATCTTTAATCAGGAGTTTAAGCATTATCATGTAATTGGGGAAAAGGCACTTCATATCTCTTCTCAGTCATCTGTAATGAATAATTTTTTTCAATTTGTAAATCTATATTATGGATGGTTGGAGGTGTATAAAGATCAATTTCATCTTTTTTCCATTTTTAAACAACAAATGGGCTTGATCTCATTCACAGTTTCATTGCATTACAACTTGTCCTCGTTTGATTCTCCCATTTCTTCTAGAGTGAATAGAATTGAATGTCCTAGTAGGGTAGAGGAGAAAACAAAGAACTGTTTGGAGTGGCCGAGTCATGAATCATATTGTCTTTTTCCATCAAGAACGAACTTGCATACCTTTTATGATCCTATCGATCTATGGGTGGAAGAAGTTCACAACAATCAATCTCATCCCTGACATGATTTCATTTCTCTTTATCCATATCTTTCTTTGATTTTCAAACAACAAGTTATAATGGCTTCAATTTTCATTCACTTTACTTACAAGCCATCTTTGATTTGTTGTATCATTAACTGTAAAGAAAGCTCAATAGATTGTTCAACAAGTGGTTGCATTGGATTTATGATTTTACCTAACACTTGTCTAAATCGGTTAGAGTAGGGTAGGTAGGACTTGAATAAGCCTTTCCCGGCAGTAGTGTAGAATCTTGCATCTTTGCCTGAAGCTCGCCTTTGAAGCTCTTAGTATAGTTTTGATTTCCGTTTCTTTTCCTGCACAATAAAAAAACAAACTTTTCTTAAAAAGTTATGGTTATAGATTAGATTTACTTTTTGCTTTTTCAGTTTATGCATGCTTATTTTTAGTACTTTATTTTATCGACATATTGTTCTGACGACCGGTCTGTGAGTTTGGTATAGCTCTGGACATGCTGCAGGTAGTTGGTGACATTTTTGGTAGCGGTTGCTGAGCTGGAAGGATTGGTTGTGGATGCGAGAAGCAGAGTATGAGGACCAGAGATTCTGAGGTTCTCAAGCGCTCTTTTCAGTAGAGCACTTGTCCCAGCTAGATCCAGAGATGTTATCACATATATAGTAGCCATGCTACCATATTCTATTTTTCAGATACAATACATTTTTCAACCAGATCTCTTACATATGAGATGCTGAGATGAGCAGTTTCGACGGATTATTATTTTGTAAGTGGACTATTATACTCTCCCATGTTAGGACTGAGTCTCAGGACACTCAGATTTGAGGACTGATGTAGCCATTCAGTCATTTGTAGAGTAGTTAGTGATGCCCAGATTGGTGTTAGTGTTTTCGCATTGGACAGATAATGGTTCAGATGGATTATTTGCATGATTATGACTTAGCATTTATTATATTGTGTTATGGTAATCATTGCTCTTATACTCATCTTTGTGACATATACTAGCATTTAGTGTCATGATCTGGCGGTCATAAATATATGGACTTAGATGTATTTGTATTATGTATTGATGTCCCTACTTAGACTTGGAAGTTACTGATATATTTTCATTGGTTTTACCCTCCCTAGGGAGAATAGAGGTAGTCATTCCCACCATACTTTGGCTTGCTAGTGTTGGCTTCATTGATTCATTGTCTCCACCCATCCATTTCCTTCCAGTTTTGTTTTTTTAACCCGACTTACTACTTGACTTGTGGCATGGAGGACCTTTCCCTGCTAGAACCTTTGTTGGACAAACCTCCCTGTTTATATTGTGTCTCGGCTCTGAGTTGGTGACAAAACTTGCCTTTGGTGAGTTGGATTGTATGCCTAAATCATTTTGGTTGGTTGTCCCAATGTTTGGCACTGTGTAGAACTCCTCCTAGTCACTTGAGATGTTGTTGGCTAAAACTGGAAGCTCATGTACTACTTGTATTGGAAATATTTATATATGCGCCCATGGAAAATGTAATTTCTAAAATGTGTTTTTTAAGATATGTGAGCAAAGGGAAAGAGCAATGAAATGCTAAAATATCCCGTGAAGGGTATAAGGAAAGGTCCCAAAAGCAATGGTTAAATATATACTATATCCAAATATTGTTGACCTTATAAATTTGAATATGTCCTGGATGAAAGCTATGATTAGCTGTGCTTTTGAGCATTGGTGAAGTCCCAAAGGATCATATACGCCAAAAAGGCCATGGAAATAAGATTGATGGTCCTAATGAAACTGGATCAAACTTGATGTAGACATGATGCCTAAGTTGAATAAGCACTCTCTGAACAACTCAACCATTTGTGAGGCACTGCCCTTCCTTGTGTTGTTGTTTGTCCGGCATGTGGTTATAGTGAGTATTCCCTTTCCATATCCAAAGTGTCATGATGTTAAGTTGGTAGTCATCCTTTGTCCTAGCGTTGTCAATTTCAACCTTCACCCTTCACTAGCAAATTGACTACAACTATAAAGTGAGTATAGTCCTGAAAGTCTGGTCTGAGTAATAATAAATAAAACCCTATATAGGTATTTGGTTGATCTACCGCCAGTGAGGTGACTGCTACTTGTTATGATTGTTGCTTAAATGATTTGTAGAGCATGTCTTAGCCTTATAACACTTGCAGCAGATGGATGATAGTCTGAGTTATATTATTGGTATCTGGTCATTTACAGGTGATTATATTGTCTATTGGATATTGTTGATGATCAGGCAGAGACCTGGAAAGGGTATGAGTATACACTCTAGATGGATTCGTACTCTCTGAGTCTAATGAGATACCTTATTTTCAGTTCCGGGCACTTGCAGAGATGGTCAGGCTCATTTTAGCCTTCTGATGCAGTTTTGCTTCACAGGATGATGTGTCTGAGCAGGGAGATGTTTTTATTGGATCTCCTAGGGCGCTCTATGGGGCATTGGGGGTGCAACCACTTGAATGTACCATAGTACCCCTATCCTAGAGAGCTTGGTGGGCTCAGTTGGACAACGCAGGCACCCTAGGAGGCTGTTTTGGCAGGTTCACATTTGCTGAGGGAGATTAAAAAATGATGCAGTGGCTATTGGAGAAATCGATTTGGGTTACTGAGGTAAGGAAATGACACGGGATAAGTCATCATGATGAGAGTGATGTCCTCCGCACCTTCTCTAGTAGTTGCAGCGCCTGATTGGACCCACACCTATTTTTTGGGCATTTTTATATTATTTTCTGAAGCTTTTTGGAGGCTCATGATTTCTTCAAGGAGGCACAAAGTCAAAAAGTTAAAATATTATATTATTTTATTGTGCCATGGGGCACGCAGAGGGATTTAGTTAACACTCCATGGACCCACCATGTGCTTCATTTATTTCTTGTTGAGTGGGGTACCCTCTTTATGGGTGATCTAGTCTACTTTGGTACTTTATTGTTATATTGATCCATGTATTGTATGTTGAGCTCATTTCAACCATTGATTAGAACATTTATATCTTTTAATCTTAGCCACTTGTTTTGAAAGTGGTTAGGATTTTGGTTTTCTCATTTCTATTTAAAGGAGAGAGCTTGTCATTTGTAAATGGTCTTTGGCTCTTGGATCTGATTAATAGAAAAACTTTTTTGTGGATATTTTTTTGATCTCCTTTGCATTTGGTGTTTTTAGATGGTGATTGGAAAGTCTTTTGCTTCCTAGCATTCGAGAAATTGTTGCAAGATCTATACATTTTTGAGAATCTGTCTTGTCTATAGGAGGGCGACTTCAGCTTGGGGGTTTTTGCAGGGGGACCTCAACTCGCTTGAATTGTCTTCGTTTTTTATTAGGGGTTTTTCATTAGTGTCATTGCGATCTATGATTTTCTCTTGCTATTTTTCCGTAGTATTTAGCTTTTTCTCATGCGGCAACAAATCTGATATTGTTGACATTTGTTTTGCAGGAGAGAGGGCGCATTGACTCCTTGGGGCAAACCGTTGGACATAGAAATTGCTTAAAGCTTCTCAAATTGATCGAGATAGCAAAGATCATCACCTTCAAGGCATCTACAAGGATTTCCAGGTAAGATCTGCAGGTTAGTTCTTTTCTTCCGTATCTCAACCCATTAACACATGCTTTTCTTCAATTTTTTTAAAAATCCATAAATAATATAAAACCAAAAATACTAAAAAATTAACCGCTCGATCTCTTGACAAACCACTGCTGGGTTTTGTAGATCAGTCCTCCCTCTCACCAATTCACCCCTATCGCTGAGCCAGTTTGGCTTGGTTTACCCTAGATCTGAGAAACTGCCTTCTCAAACCCTAGTGCCCCTCACTCCAAATCACCTCCAACGTTGAGCTAGGGGTTGAAAGGTGGCCCTAGATTTGAGAAACGGTCTTTTGGGATCCGAGCATTTCTCATCATCTTTCTGACTTTTTCTCAGATCTGATTTTTTCGGCATTTTTCCAACTTGGGTTTGTAGATCAAGTCATCCCCATCCCATTTCCCCTCCAACACTAAGCTGATGGTCTTTGAATTGTCCTAGATCTGAGGATTTGCCTCTCCAAACCCTAGCGGTAGCCACCTTACTACTGCTTCCCCCCGTAGACTGAATTTTTTGGCCAAATAGTTTTCTGGATCTGTAGATCAGGGAAGTTCCCAGGTGGGTTCACTCCAATGCTGGGTAGATACTGACTCCATTACCCTAGGTCCAATAGGCACTGATCTCCAACCCTAGCGCTAGCCACTCTTTGGCCTTTTGCCTTGCAAACTGATCTTTCCCTGATGACTCAGGATTTATGATATTGTCACATCTATCATCGAGTCTATCCATTAGTACTAGATAGCCCCAACACTATCCTTGCCCTCGCTACATTGGTCACGTTTCCCAAGGCAGTGGATATCTTCACTAGTTGCTAGTACCTCAACCCTAGATTTGATATTTACCCCATAAGTCACCTGTGTTTCACTTTGGATCAACCCTCATTTGTCTAAAACCCTTATCCAAAGCCGTGGGCACACTTAGTGATACCTTCCATAGATCTAAGGTCTCCAATTACCTTACACCTTACGTACCTCAAATCTAATTGATCTGATTTGGTGTCTAGGTCTGATTTGTCCTTTCGGGAACAGATCCGGGTCTCCCCCTTTGTTGTCTTGGGCTTAGATAATATAAAGTGAAGGCTGCCTTGATTGGCATGACAACCATTCTTTTGGGAGTCTAGGCAGTCTTGGTTCCACCTCCTTAGTTGCTTATCCCTCTACCATCCATCCTGGATCAACCTCACATAGGCAACTACAAGGTTGGTGATAACACAACAGATTGTGTATACATGAGCCATCCCTGGAAGCTGGCAGTGTGAACATGGCAGTTTTCAAGTAGCCAAAGAGTAATTTTTGAGAACTATTTCAGTTCTTGCACAATCATACAGATTTTAGCATTGCCCAGGATCAATTCTGAAGGTCATCTGTTGAGATCCTTTGCACCGGGCCAACCCCTAGTATTCAACTCCAAAAAATTGGGCGTGTTTTCATCAACCTATGTATGAATATTGCGGCCTATTCATGATCAAAAGATCAGCTACATTGAAAGCAATTCCCGATAACAGTTTGTCGGGAAGCTAGTTTGAGGACTAAATGAAGAACATACCGGAGTTAATGAAGGATTTTGAGCACATTGTAATTGTTGTTCAAAGTCTAGGGCAAGCGGTCCTCTTTAAAAGTCATTTGCAGACCAAGCTTTGGCCCTGCCGAAGACCTTCTATAGCAGCAGGTTCATGAAGAAACCAAAGGATAGTGTCCATGATCTATCTGATTAAGAAGTGATCTTAAAGGCTCCTAGGTTGGTTTTGATGTCCGTCTCCTGTGGAGAGAGATTCACTGTTATTCTGAAGGCAGGTAAGAGATACCAAGGTCAAATTTGACGAGGAGCTTGATTTTGCTGATCGTTGTGGCACTCTTTTCAACAAAAAAGAGAATCTCTTGTTGTTTTCTTTGGTTTGTGATGGGAGGACTATTCAGATATTAGAACTCTCAAAATCTAAGGCCTTCTAGCTTAATGTCATTGGAGATGCCTTCTTTTCCTTGGTAGGTTTCCCCGGGCATGAAGAAAAATTGGTTCATTATGTGTTTCAACAAATCTATGCATCTAGAACTGATCACGTGAATAAGTTTGTTTTGACGATGCATGGAGCTAAGCTATGGCCTATAAGTAATAAGGGTCTTGCTGCCTTTCGGTCCAGACCCCTGCTGGTGATCTTCATTGACAGAGTTAGAAAAATTGCAGTTTTTTCCAGGCAAAATACTTGTGCTGTAGTCAAGCAGATTTTTGGTGGCTTCTGAGGGCGTCGATGTAGAGGATCTTATTGAAGGATGCCCAGTTTATGGTTTAATGCATATTATTTGGCACGATTCGGCCAAGCAGCTAGATCTTATTGAAGGATGCCCAGTTAAAAAAATGTTCTAGATCAGTGGGAGTTCTAACTCGTCTTTCACATTGCAATTTGAGGGATGATTGGAACATTTGTTTTAGCGAGTGCCCATTGTTTCTACAAGGGAATGGAATTTGCATCGCAAGGGAGACAAACCGATGATCAAGGAAGTGGGCGTCTCCAGCTAATTTCGTTCACCCATGTAGTTGGCATGATTTCTAGATCAGCAACCCAACAGGGGTTCGACACCATTTGTGCTTTGGACAAATCACGTGAGCCTTCCAACCTATGGGCATGCATTCATTTTTTACAATGGAGTCATTTTCTCCTTTCATTTTGAGAGCTGTGGAATATTTATATTCTATGTCAGCCATGAGATGGAAAGGGTTCATGTTCATGGACGCATTGGAGGTGACACCTAGGTTTTGAGAGAGATGCATTGCATAGTCTAGACATAACAATTGCTAGTTCACTAAATATATTGCATAGGTATTGTTAGCATAAATAAGGTGGAAATGCCCTTCATTGGATCGACACATTGGGTGAATTCGTTGGAAACACATCTGTTATCACAAATCTCGTAGTTGCCCCGTGAGATGATCTTATTCAGGAAGACAAAGGAAAGGCAACTAAAGTCGCGACCTACGATATCCAAGACTTTCGAAAGAACTCGAATATCACACCAGTCAAGGATATCGACACTTCGGACCCAGTGAAAGCACAAAGCCCAGGTGTAACGAGGATTTCTCCCCTGTTACGTACAAAAGCACCAGCCTTAGATCAATGTTATCGTAAGGAAGAGTTCATGGAAAAATACAACAACAAACTAGACTAGTAACACAAAGCAAATATTTTTAACGTTTTTTGAATATACAACGACTAAACTAAACAAATACAAACAAACAAAAGTATACCTCCTTTCTTGTAAAGTGGGCCACCGTGGCTGTCCTCGGAAGTGGTTCGCCTCTCCATGGGGTGGTTCTCCAATGGTCTCCAGGTGGGTACTGAGAATGTCTCAACGTACAATGTGGGAATGGTATGGCGACGTGATGATGGCAAAAGGGTGTGTGAATACCTGAGAGTAAGGGTGTCCCAACATACTCACAAAATAAAAAATGAGAAAAAATGTATTTTTGGGAGAGCCCTTCACAATGTATTTATAGACTGTTTCTAGGGTTTTTTGACCCAATGTGGTTACCCAAGGTATTTTCTGACCCATGTTATTTTCCTATGGTTTTTCGGTCCTTTCTCTTTTTTAGGGTTCTTACACCCTTTTTAGGGTTTTTGAACCCTTTTTAGGGTTTTGACCCTTTTTTGGAGAGAGTGAGGGTAAACCATAGTAAATAATAATGTTTTGGACCGTTTTTTGTGGAAATACAATTGTGAAGGTCAAAAGTAAGGGAAATATGGTAGGAATATGATGTATGTATATGGTTTAGACCGTGTAGAGCTAGGTGAACATTTTTTTGTGTGTTAACACCAGGGGGCGTCCCTATGACCAAGAAACCCTAAAACAGGGAAAATGAATAGATGATAGAGGGAAAGTTGGTGGAATCTCTTAGTGAAATGGTTAATTACCAAGGGATTCCGAGTATCCTGGTGAAAAACTCCAATTTTACCCTAGGGTTTAATGCAAAAAATTGGGATCTAGGGCAAAACGGTGAAATTTACTGAAATTGGACACTCAAATTGATTGTTGGATGTAGGATTAGGCAAATGAAAGCAAAACCAACAATACCCAGTTTATAGTTTTGGAAATACCCACTCCTGCCAAGGAGGGCGTTTTTCCCTAAGTAGCAGGCCAATGCTTAGGATGGGAAAATGGAGTCTAGTTGTGATGAAAATTGAAACTTAGGGGATTTATGTTTATTCCAAAGTGGGTTTTAAGTTTTATAGCTCGCTGCAAACCAGAACTTGCAAATCTAAGAAACGAGGGTTTATAATTATGGAAGTGATGGGCAATGCATGCAGAAAATAAAAGAAGGAGAAATTACCTGCAAGACGTAGCTGAATCTTGTGGATGACTTAAAAAGTGATGAAGAATGCAACTTTCCCATTCAAATGAGCCTTTTCAGAGAAGATCTTGATGTAGTTGAGCCACAACTAGTCACCTTAGCGCCTTCTTCAACTTGCCAAATCAGTGAAAACCAAATGATAAGGCAAATGAATGAGATCTGTAGATTAAAGAAAAGATAGGAAGTAAGAAATTATGAAGATAGAAGTACTCCTTGATCCGGACACCCTAGAGTCGGGACGATGGTGAGTTCCCCCACAAAAACGCCCTCTCTCTCTCTCTAGCGCGCCTTCTTCAACCTGCAGATGAAATGGGAAAAGGAAAAAATACAAGATGGATCCTGAACAAAAACTCAGTGTAGAAGAGTAGCAATGCCAGCCATTAGATCATCAAATAATTTACAAGATACACAAGAAAGTAATCCAAGACAAAAATCTCTTTATTCAGATTCTGGTGCCAAAGCTCATGAATTACAATGGGGGGGTCACCTCTCTTAAATAGTTCGAGAGAGACGTAAACCCTAACTCACTTTTACATCCAATGGTTGAGATTAAAACATCATCAACGGTGGAGATCAACAATACATAGATCACAACATGGATTAAGTGACTAAGTCAAAGAGAGAGTGCACTTTACTCAAGGAAGCCTATCCTAGGTGAAAGTCACAATATAACATAAGATATGACATGATACTTCATAGGAGGGGGTCACTAGGTGCTTAATTCACCCTAGGCCCCTTTACAATTTCATAATATAGGATATAACAATGAAATACATCAATGGCCAAGTTGAGGGGGTGCCCCTTGGGGGGATTTCATCACTGGCGGAGCCGATAAAAAATAATTCAGACATCTGCTGACTAAAAACTGCTGGAGGACTGTCTGAGATGCTGAAACGCATCATCTTCCAAAATTCCAAGCCATTTCCTTGCCCCAGGAGACCAAATTGTTTTTTTCATTCTAGTTCATTTTTGTTGGTACAATCCCTGGAAATTGATATATCCACCATTACTCTGTCTAGGGTGCAAACTGAGGAAAACTGATTGCTCTGGATGATTTCGAGACATAGAAGAATGGTATAAGTGACTACTCATAGTCTCATACGCTTTGGAACACTGCTCTGCTCTAGGAGAACCCATCATACTGCCATCTAGAATAAAATTTGATCATTTGGCCAATAATTAAGTGATAATAATCACTTCTTAGGAGAATCAAGGCCAAATTCTCAAAACTGAAACTGCAGTATTGGTCTTGGGCATGTCTGGAACAAATATAGACCATGTTGCATTCTGAGTCACTGCCTTGGGACCTTTTGCTTGACTTGGTCAAACTGGGTTAACCAGGTCAAAGTACCCAAACTGATGGTGAGAAACTGTATCAATTTGATCCTGTAAACATCTAGGGTAATAAATGCTCCAATAATGTATATCAAAACCGAACTTGAATCAGTTATTCATAATCATGGTCACAAAGAAGAATCTTGGAACTTTATGGAAGTCTGCTTGTTCATGCCATACTTACAAAGGGTAAACAATATGCTACAGATGGGGAGGATGGAGGAACAAGGTTAGGGAAAAAGGGAACGCCTTTTAACTGACTTCGCCTCAGTGAGCTATCCGAATGATAAACAATACACTCTACCAAGGTGACATATGTATGCCAAATAGCAATAGGGGGGATGGAGGTGTCTCACAAATGGATGAAGTACTTGGATATGCTTCCCTTAGACTCTAGCAAGTTTTCCTTTGCACATTATTTTCAATATAGGTCAACCTTCAAAGGCAGGTGCCTTGGCAGCCTTCTGGGCTCTAGTACTGACAAAGACCTAGCCTTTGCAGGCTTGTCTCACCCAAGATGAGCCGACCACTATACAAAGAGTGAGTACTCATCCTTTGACCATCAACCTTTTCAATACACTTTACATTTCCCAAGATAGTAGCCAGCCTACAAGGGAAGGTGCCCTGGAAATCCTTATGGGCTCTAGTAAATGACCAAGGCCTAGTGTAATATCCCAAACTAATATTCTACTATTTTACTACTATGTTGTTTTTCTCATACTCTCAAGATGGTGCAAAAATACTAAATAAAATGTGCATGCAAAGGTGCCATGCCAAATGGCCCTAAAAAATAGCTAACCTGGAGAGAGTATAGGGTAGATATTTTTCAGTAAGCTGATGTACACATACCACTGATAATGTAGCTGATAGTCCTCCATATATAAGATGAATGTAATGTGTGCCAGAAGAGTAGTGCTCCCCTCCATTGACGCCCAGTTGGAAGGTGCCCTCCTATAGATGATATTGACGATTTTGGGGAAGGAGTGGTCCGATGCTGCTGAAACTTTGTCGGGATGTTGGTCTTTACCTGTCGGAGATAGTGGATGCCACATGCAAGGCTTTTTCCTCCTCTAAAGAACCTAGCAAATTGATTTGCCTCCCTGGTGCTCACGCCCCCCTTCCTCATGTATCTGCTGATAACTGCTCTGGATAAGCAAACATGGAACTGATAATCGCCCTATGCAGTGGAGTGAGCCTGCTGAGAAAGATAAAGCTGACATGCGGAGGAAAAATTGAGCTTTAGGGTCCAAGCGAATCCTTTTGGGGGTTTCCAACTATTCCCCAGTTGTAAAAGGTGAACCTGCAAATAAACCTTCCGTGTGTGCTGGATCATTGAATACAGATGAATATGATGAATGCTGATGATAGATCTGGATGGCCTACCCTGAAAGAAATTCAGGCAAATAGATTTTGTTGCTGCCTAATTCACACTTTAAGGTGCAGGAAAGTCACAACTTGCTATGTGTGTCCTTGGGGGCAAGTGAGAGCTGGGGACCACTGTCACCACAGTCCACCACTCCTCCTTTTAGGCAAGATCCCAACAGAGCCAAGGGGGGTAGTCCCTATGGAAAGACTATGTTCCAGGTTTATTAATTAATTGAAGATTAATTAAAGGGATCTTTTTATTAAGATTACAAAATTACAAGACCAGTGCCTATATTAAATGGAGTCAAAAGATTACAAGTTACAACAATAACAAATCAAGGTATTTAAGTAACGTACAACTGATCTAAACTTATCTGCATAAACAAAAGATAGCGGAATAAAATGCTTTAATGCGAACTTATTGAACCAACAGGAAATGAAGGAAAGAAAGACCTTAAGTTTAATTCACTTGAAGCAATTTAAACAAATATTAAGCATTCACCGTATGAACAAATATAGAACTGAAAGTAAATGAAACCGAAAGTAAATGAGACTGAAAGTAATGTGTTGGAGTGCTTGCAATAAATTAAAGTGAAAAATGCTTGTAGTAAAACCTTGAACAACAAGGCAAAGATAAACAGTAGTGATCTGTGTTTGTAGGACGTTTTGCAATGCTTCTTGGTAAATTTTAATGAATTTTATTAGAGTTGTTCTTCTTGGATTACGTTTTAGATCCGGTGGTGTGACTACCCCGATCTAGTTCTTCTCAAATCGAAGATGGAATGCTGTTGCGCTCAACAGGGGGGAGCAAGCCCACCCCTAGCTCACAGGTCAAACCCCAATGGCCTGGTGCTCACAAGGAGGACGACGAAGCGCCTAGAGACCCCCTCGGTCTGCTACCCCTTGCAGCTTTCGAGTCACTGTTTTTAATCAACTTGAAAATCTCTAGATGGATGCCTATTAAACTAGGACTTCCCTTTCCCCTGGTCGTATCTCGGAGTACCCCGGAGGGTGATAACTGAGTAGAGGAGCAGGATGTTGGAAGTTGTTGTTGGTAAATTTTAATAATAAATTTTTATCTTGATGGTTAAGATGCAAGGTTTATTTTAAGTTATCAACAAGATCACCAAGCGATATCCCTTATGGGAGGTGCTGGTATTCGATCTTGGACTGAAAATTTGAATGTGAAGATTGTAGATTGTAGTACAAGAAAAGGAAAATTAGTCTAATTACCTAAGCCCCCACTTCCCCTGCTTTTCATATCCAGCTTGAATTCCCTAAAGGGAGATGACAAGTGGATAGAGGATACACAGGGTGGGTGAGTTGTATGTTTACTTCTTTTGATAGAAAAATAAAATAAAAACTGTACTTGG